>JAQFVV010006393.1:2150269-2257304 GCA_028023455.1 Epiperipatus broadwayi | reverse complement strand
GACCTACTTTTATATATAAATAGGTGAAGCAGAAGTGTTTTGATCTAAGAGTGTGAAGCTATTAAATACTTCACTAATTAAGTCCACAATTCTTATAATACATTAATACTCGCAAAATCTTACGATTTACTATGAGTTAATGAAAAAATCTTATAGTAAGAAATATATTACGATAATTTAAAGTTGTAATTATAAATTTATTAAACGCTCACTATTATTTCAGTAATAGTTTTAACAGAGCTGTAAACCTTAGCAATGAGCGTCTGAAAAAATCGTCACTAGGGACATCTGTAGGTCTTTAAAACACATGCTTACGCTATGAAGAAAAGAGAGAATCCCTTCTTTACTTCGACCTACTTTTATATATAAATAGGTGAAGCAGAAGTGTTTTGATGTAAGAGTGTGAAGCTATTAAATACTTCACTAATTAAGTCCACAATTCTTATAATACATTAATACTCGCGAAATCTTACGATTTACTATGAGTTAATGAAAAAATCTTATAGTAAGAAATATATTACGATAATATTTAAAGTTGTAATTATAAATTTATTAAACGCTCACTATTATTTCAGTAATAGTTTTAACAAGGCTGTAATATATTTCTTACTATAAGATTTTTTCATTAACTCATAGTAAATCGTAAGTTTTCGCGAGTATTAATGTATTATAAGAATTGTGGACTTAATTAGTGAAGTATTTAATAGCTTCACACTCTTAGATCAAAACACTTCTGCTTCATCTATTTATATATAAAAGTAGGTCGAAGTAAAGAAGGGATTCTCTCTTTTCTTCATAGCGTAAGCATGTGTTTTAAAGACCTACAGAGGTTCCTAGTGACGATTTTTTCAGACGCTCATTGCTAAGGTTTACAGCCTTGTTAAAACTATTACTGAAATAATAGTGAGCATTTAATAAATTTATAATTACAACTTTAAATTATCGTAATATATTTTTTACTATAAGATTTTTTCATTAACTCATAGTAAATCGTAAGATTTCGTGAGTATTAATGTATTATAAGAATTGTGGACTTAATTAGTGAAGTATTTAATAGCTTCACACTCTTAGATCAAAACACTTCTGCTTCACCTATTTATATATAAAAGTAGGTCGAAGTAAAGAAAGGATTCTCTCTTTTCTTCATAGCGTAAGCATGTGTTTTAAAGACCTACAGAGGTCCCTAGTGATGATTTTTTCAGACGCTCATTGCTAAGGTTTACAGCCTTGTTAAAACTATTACTGAAATAATAGTGAGCGTTTAATAAATTTATAATTACAACTTTATATTTCAATTATAATATATATATAATTTGTCATCACCATTTCATTCATATCTATGACTACGTAAGTCCTGGTATAGATTCAAATGGTAAATACCAAGTAATTAAAAATCTTCATCTTCATTAATTTTTATGTATAGCATGAAGCACATAATTCTGTAAATAAAACATGTGTTTTAAGTACATAGGCCACAAAATAATTATAAACTTAGTTCATATCCTTATCATGTCATAACTATAACAAATATAATCAAAATATTGCAACATTCAATATTATGATAATTAATAACAGCACAAATCAGCATCAACAACACTAAATATTTTATTGTAAATTTAAAAATAAAACACTTTGTTTAATAATCACATATAAGTTAGCTTTATCTGCTTTCTGCATAGTTATACCATTTTAAGCCATATAAACAAAATATTTTTATCACTAAGATTTTTTTTACAATTATGTGTTTCAGCTTATTTTAAATATCATGACTTATGGTTATGCACAAAATGTACTAAAAATTCTTATTCAAATTCTCCTCACAGCTAGCTGCATACAAAATAAACTCATATTTTAACAATGTGAGCTATATTCAAACAATTTCCACCTTGTCATTAAAGATAGTTGTATAGATATTATTTACTAACTATTCTTTTCAAATGTAATGGGACACTCTTGTAACAAGAACATTAACAAATGATAATGGGTTCTTGAATGATAAGCAAATTATCCTAATTGAACTCATTTTTAAGTTAAAGTAAACTAATTAAATGTTAATTAATCCTGATAATTACCTGGATGGTGAATGTAAAGGTATCAAGTTTAAAATCACATTTATTACTATAGTAAATTCATTAAATTTTAATTAAACACATATTTAACTTCTCAAGGATGTTTTAACCATATTGTGAGATATGTTGTGCAATATATATTTGCTACACAGAAACTCTTGGTTTGTATAGCTTTTGCAAATCTTAGGAAGACTCTATAAACATCATGTTCAACCTTACAACCCCTCATTAATTATTTATCATTTATGTGGGAATTCCTTTCTGCCAGCTACTATGTAGTAAATCAAGCATATCAATTGGCTGGTTCTTCACTGTCAATTTATATAGTGTTTTGAGCACAAGACCATACATATATTTTGTTCATCTCCTCCATGAAAATGCCCAAAGAACCACATATTTCAATTCACAATTATATTACATACTACAAGTGTGACATTGTATACATTTTCTACCAATCTCATACTCATCATCATAAATAAACTAATCTTTATGATCCAGTACACTGACATTTTGTTGTATTGTTAAATTGTAGCAAGCAAACATCATATATTTCTTGGATCTTTTTTATATATAAAACATTTTTATATGATGGCTATTACTATTATTGTAGTGTTATATGGTTTTCTATATATATATATATATATATATATATATATATATATATATATATATATATATATATATATATATATATATATATATATATATATATATATATATTGAAATGGTTAAGTGCCTCATGGCATACAACAAATTATTAGTGTCCATGAATATATATATATATACACATGCATGCATAAAGATAAATTTGAAAGAATAGTAGAAATAATCATGGACAAAAAATATTGCTATTTTTTATATTACATTGGAATAACAGTTAATAATTAAATAATTTTCAATTGAAAATATTATAAATTAAACATTTATAAAGGTCTAATTAATATTTTATTAATCTTGATTTTGAAATTAACACAAATATGTTTTATGTTACCATATATATATATATATATATATATATATATATATATATATATATATATATATATATATATATATATATATATATATATATATATATATATCCCACAAACTATCTTGATTATATTATTTTTTACATTAAAACTAGTATAAGTTATTTTGATAAAAAGTATATAAAGTTATGTTTTAAAGGAATTATATAAATTTAAAAAAGGCATTATTTTTTTTTCAATCAAGATAAAATGGCCTGTTTTAAATACTGCAATTTTTAATTCCACATTGAATTTTAGAAAATTGGTAAAAGATTAGATGGATGGTTTGAAACTTCAAAGTTATTATGAGATTATAACTCACAGAAAGATACATTGCAAGTCAGCCACTGCTAGTTCAAAACAGTAGTGTCCGCTTTACATGCAGGCCAGGCCCAGGTTTTCTGTAGATTGTCAGCCCATATATAAATGTATACTACCCAGTCTGTCTGAAATATATATCATTGTATGTAGAAAACCATTACCATATCCTACTTTTCCCAAAGATGGCAAGAAACCAGTCTACTGCTTCAAAATGGAAAAGGTTACTCAGAATTGTGACAAATTATATATATATATATATTGTACCAAAGTACATTGATATGTAATTAATTTATTATGAATTCCATGTTTAAAAATATAAAAGTTTAAAATTAAGAGAATAAAATGTAAAAAAACTAAAGAGCAGGGGGGGATTTTGTATTTAATAAAATAATCTGTAAACACTATGTAATATAATAAGTTGTTTAAAATAATAAGCTGTTTAAAATAAATTATTTTTTTTTGTTTAAAAGAAGAAAAAAAAACTTGTAACAAATAAATGATTTAATATTTTTTAAATGAATTTTTAATAAAATAATAAAGAAATTTTGTTTTATCTTATAATAAATAAATATATATATATGTGTGTGTATGCAATTTTTAATAAAAAGTAGACACTAGAAGCTGATTTTTTTTTCACAAGAGGAATGCTGCTGCTAAAAATAAAGTTTTCCATTGTTTAAAAAAGTATAAATTGCTCAACATTTTATCATTCTGGTTTCTGACTTTCTCATTTTAATAAAATATTTTGAAGTAACATTTCTAAAAATGATGCATGGTTAGAAATCCAATGTATTTGCAGTTGACCGAAAGCAACTATCTATGCATCTAAGATCTTTGATTAGTTTGGAAAGTATTTATGTTGAAATAGACTAAAAAGACAGCGGAGTACGGAGAATGCCAAACCAGCCACAGAATTTATAACAAGTCACAGGATCCACAATGGAAACAATTTAACTGGATGTTTATGATTTAAGAAATAATTCCATTATATTGTTTCTGTCATATACAAAAACCTAGGTAATTATTTGACTTTGATATATAAATATTTCCGATTTCTTCTTAAAAATAAAGATAGACTTTATTGAAAAAACTTTTGAACTTTTTGAATTAAACTTTAAAAAAAAGAATAAACTTTAAACTTCAAATAATTAATATTTGCAATAATAAAATAAGTAAAAGCAGCTTCTATGAAATAAAATTTTTGGCATGCACGTATGTGTGTTTGAATTTTAAACTTAAACTTTAAAAAAATAATAATAATAAAATATGATGTAATGTGTATAATTTATTTGCTTAAGTAATATATTAAAATGCTTATTTTAATCTTTAAAAAAAAGTGTATGTGTGTTTCATTATAAGATAAAACAATGCATTTATGTTAAAATAAAGTAAAACATTTAAATTATTTTTTTCTTAAAAAAATATTTATGTTTATTTTTGATAGGTATGGGTAAGTATAAATATTTATTTTCTTAATAAGTGTAGGAGAGAAAAATGCAATCATTAATAATAGTATTTTAGAAAAGATTCACCAAGTTAAATCTATAAATGTTTAGCATGCAGTATAATGTTTTTATTATTAGTTTTAAAGGAGCAAAGTATTATTTTGAATGGTGCCGGGGGAAAATTATTTTAGTTTTAGGAAATAGTAGCAGTTTAGAACAGGTGGGCATTTAAGATATACCTTTTGTTTGTTTATTAGTGGGTGATTGGAACCGATTGTGCTAGCAGACATTTCAGGCACCAGAGTATGCTGATCAGATGGACATGCTAATTCTAATGTAATTAGATGGTGCCTAAGGGATTTTCTTTCGTCTTTAAAAAATAATAATAAAGTGTTTATTTGATCGGAATATATTTTGGTAGTCGAGTGTTGAATGTTATTAATAGTTCCCTATTGATAATAGTTGACACTTTGCCTGAAAACCAATAATTTCTGTAAGGAAAATTTAGGAGGACGAAATATCATAAAATATTAGTTAATATTTTATTTGTCGATGTTGGTTTTTGTTGTTTCCTGTAAGTTTAAGTGGTAGATTTTAAATTGTAAGTTATATAGCATTTAGTGAAGTGAAGGTAGAAGTGTTAAATAAATAATAGTAAACAAGTGTTAAATAATAGTAGTAGTCACTTTTTCCTTGTTTGTTGTTCGAAGTAGGTTGGGTTATTTTTGAGGAGGTTGGTTTAATATATATATATATATATATATATATATATATATATATATATATATATATATATATACTGAAGCAGTCAATCTTAGCTTAAGATTGAGCTTCATAGTTCCATCTACTCACCTGTATTCAAACCCTAATTCCCATCCCACTCCTTTTGTTGTGTATATATATTTTATGTATACATCTGAGGTGCGCACCTAAATTATAAAATTTTAACTTTTAAATTAACATTTTTATTATTATTAATTTTGTGATTATTAATTCTTTTTATTAAAATACATAGGTGCAAAACATATATATATATATATATATATATATATATATATGTTTTGCATAGTATATATATATATATATATATATATATATATATATAGGAGCACAATTACTAACAAAAAATTGATGTTTTAAATATTTTAATATACGTCATTTTTTAAACTTTTTTTTTGTAATTGCTTGTTTTTTTTTTCTTTTAAACTGTATATTTTGTAAAATCCAATATGGAAGATGCTACAGTAGTTGTCTAAAAATAATTAAAGGGTTGGAAAAACTATTTTTTTAATCTGGGGAAGGTATTTTTAATTAAAGTTTTTACTTAAAATGGGTTGATGATTAGAGATACTTTTGTTTTGAACATTTTGTCAAATCTAGTTCTAATCTGGAAATATATTTGAATTTATTTTTGGATATTATCTTACTGTTGCATCTTCAAAACCAACCAATAAAAAAAAGTATAAAATGGCTTAATTTTGAGAGACAGATTAGATTAGCTTCTATTGAGAGAAGTGATTGCTACTAGACTCTATGCTGTGTTGAAATCTAAAAATGATATTGCAAAAGATTTTCCTGACCCTTGTGGGTTGTCTTCCACTGCTATAATATTCTGCTACCGTAAAGTAAAGTAAAGGCCCTATGGAAAAATTTAAAAATGCTAATAGAACTAGCATTTCAATTGCCGTGCATGTGTCGTACTAAATTGAACACTTAAAATTGCAAGGTAACTTTCAAAACACCACCATTGAAACTAAAACTAGCTTGCTTATTTAATCTTGAATTCTACTACCAAGATTTCTCATGTATTATTTAACTTTTTATATATATAAATATGTGAATGTAATTTTACTCTCAAATGATTTCTTTATATCTAATCCTATCTCATATGCTTCTAACATTCTTTAATTTTGGCGCGGTCTTTTATTTATAGTTATTTATTACTTAATTTTATATATATGCTTTTATTATTATTCTTCCAATCTCTAATAATCTGATGAGTTGAATTTGTAAAATCTTTTTTTCTTTTTAAGTAAACCTTCATGAATTAAGATTTTTTTAACATCCATTTAAAACAACACATTATTAATTAATACATTCTCCAGATTGTTTTTACGAGTCAACATTTTATATATGTTTTAGTATAAAAAATATATTTGTTTAACTCTGGATTTTCTACCTGGGGTGAATCCAGAACTCAAGCTAAATGATGCTTTGAAACCTTATTTTATAAATGTTATTCAATTTTTAAAAGGTGACCGTTTATTTATTTTTTTATATAACTACTAGTCTTTTTTTATATATTCTTAAAGTATCAAATACAGTATTTAAATGTTCCAGTTATTATAAAATCAACGAATTTGGGATTGATTTATTAAAAATAGAAAAAAAAAGGGATCGGGGTAAATCTTAATGTTTCTTTTACTAAATAAAATCTTCATGTATATTTTATTAAATGAAATCTTCTCTCTATATATATTATAGCAGCATTGCACATTATTTATATAATTTATAGTATTCAAACAAGGGGCATTTATGTTAAAGCAGTAAAACTTATTCAATGTCATTAGTGACATTTATCATTACTGTGTTACTGACATTCAGTCTATTTTCATGAATTATATATATATATCTTACATGCTTCTAATCTAATCTGGGGGTTGCAACAAGATCGAACCCATAGATTTCTCATTATTTATGCCATATAAAATGCCTCTGGCGGTGATCCCTAAGTCTGGCACACACTATGTTTATTCATTTTCTTCATATAAAATCCCTCTGGCAGTGATCCCTAAGTCTGGCACATGCTATGCTCATCCACATTCTTTGTATCAAAGGCTTGCATGTTGGTGATGGCCACGGCACTTCGTTTTCATCCAGAAGCATGACTTTCCCTGTTATTTTTAGGCTATTATGTCAGTGCTACACACTTCTTTGTATTATTATTTATTTTGCTTCATTATCCAGTTTTAATGCTCTAATATTAAAATTGTGCTCTACTTAATATATATAAATGCCAACTACTTTCAGTCTTATTAATTGAATTTATTTCAGTCTTATACAATCCCACCATCATAGCATATTTCTGTATTTAAGAGTGTATATATGCCTTGGGGAAAATAAAGCGTTCTTCTTACCAACCCTAATTAAAAGAAGTTTCACTAAGTATTTTGTCATACACTCAAAAATGTTTTCAAATGTATTTTATTTATTTTCACGACCTCAGTGGCATGAAAATAGTTTGTATTATATCTGTAATCAATCTCAGAATGCTCCTCGAAGTAATAATGTTAGTCACCATGTTTCAGAAGCATAAATCAAAGCGTTAATGGCTATATTATGTAACGTCTTTTTAATAATTGATTAGCATCTTAATATTGGAACCACAAAAGATGTGTGTTTATTTATAATATAATATTTAGCTAATAAACAGCATATAAGAAATAATAGCATGAATGACACTATGTAATCCTCTATCGCTTTGTAGACTGCTTGCTCATTCACGCACTCACTATTAGTATATAATTAATTTATAAATATATAATAATTTGTCAGTATATTAAACTATATTTTTATTGTGTAACTTATTTGAGTAGTTCAAATTCCTTTTTTTTCCACTTCCACATATTAGAACCATGCATATATATATATATTAGTTTAGTCATAGTTAATAGATGTCTCATTGTTTTGCTCAGCTTTGCTAGTCAGCTGGATTAAGAATTAATTCTCATGTGCCATCACTATTATGTTATTCATTAGGTTTTAGATCTGGGGCTTAAAGAATGGGTTCGAATTCAGGCTGGTCCTTGATCTAAATATCGGGCTTGACTGGGTTTGAAGTACATTTTAGGAGTTCCAGCTCATGTTAGATGAATAAACGTGTTTTGACCAGTACAATATATATATATAAATTCTCACGTGCCATCACTATCATGTTATTCAATAGGTGTTAGATCTGGGGCTTAGAGTGTGGGTTCGAATTCAGGCTGGTCCTTGATCTAAATCTTGGGCTTGACTGGGTTTGAAGTATATTTTGGGAGTTCCAGCTCATGTTAGATGGATAAACTTGTTTTGATTGGTACAATATATATATATATATATAAATAAAACCTTTAAGTATGTCTTCTTACATATACATAAAACTACATATATATATATATATATATATGTAGTTTTATGTATATATATTATATATATATATATATATATATATATATATATATATATATATAATTAGTTTCCAACCAGTAACCACCTAAACATTCACAGTAAATATAGCAACCGATATTTCTAACTGCTGTCAATTTTTTTTAATGAAAAACACAGTTGTAATTTTTAATTTATAATTCTTTTAAAGTGAATAACTTTATTCAACAGAAATATATATATTATTAAGAAAGAAAAATTCCACAAATCTTTCCAAATTAGGGAACCGAAAAATCTTTTTGGACAATGGTTAAAGATATTTATAATTAATCAAATGTAACCTGTTAAGAAAAAAAAATACTTTAATTAAATAAGGTCTGTCTAAAAGTTAATATTATTATATTTTAAAAAAGTAAAGATAAAAATATTTTTCTAACACTAGAAAATGAATAAATTAATAACTTTGATTAATTCTATTATAAATGTATCTTATGTGTGCATTTATATATTAGTCAAAGTGAATTATTTTTTTATATAATTTTATACAAGTTTATGGCAAATCAAATGTTAATTTAAATTATTATGCAGCACATTTGAGTGATTATATATTGTAACCACAACTCTCTAGACAGTTGAGACAGATGAAGACAGCTAATCTAATAATATAAGGTAGGTCTTTTACCCGGGTGCCAAATTGCAAAAGTTCCATTTAAATATATTATCCACCTGAGATCATTATTACTTAATAATTGGGACATCATTAGAGGAAGAAATTTTTTTCCCAAAAGACAAATACAATCTTAGTAATACTTTAAATGACAAACAATATGTTAAGGACTTAGTTTTGAACACAGTATTTTATGCAAATAAATTAACCATAAATTATATAAAATAAGAGCAACTTTCCTCCACAAACCCTAACAGCTATATGATCTTCAGTGGCAAGTACAATAAGATTATTTTTTTTATTTTACATGTGTTAATGAATGAAAATGGATCAGTAATTCATGCAGAGAACTGAATAAAATTATACTAATTTAAAGTATTGAAATTTGATTACTAATTTTAAAAAAGTAGAAATTTTCACTATCCCCCTCCCTTACAAATAAATTAATTATGTCTTCGTTCTCTGTATTGATCACTATCCAAAGTTACAATTATAGTAATCTTAAATGATTGTGTTTATGTCCTTCATCCAATCTCCCAAATTTTGGCTCTTCAATGCTATATCACATACACACAGAGACATGAAATGTACCATTTATCTATTCAACCACTCTGTACTATCTGACATTCTAGCAATGATCATCTTGTTTTTAAAAAAAATTAGAATTATAAATGCTGTCATTTTCAGGGTCTTGACAAGGGGTGAAGTGAAGCAATCAATCACTTTTCAATACATTGCCAAACTTTGAACACTATCCCAGACAATATAAATTGAATAGACATACACTCTTTTAGAGCTAATGTCTACTCTAACTAAAGCTAACAATAGGACACATAATAATAATAATAATAATAATAATAATAATAATAATAATAATAATAATAATAATAATAATAATAATAATAATAATAATAATAATAATAATAATAATAATAATAATAATGATGATGATGATGATAATAATAATAATAATAATAATAATAATAATAATAATAATAATAATAATAATAATAATAATAATAATAATAATAATAATAATAATAATAATAGTAATAATAATATGATATGCTAACTATTTTTTAAATAAATACTTATAATAAATTTTGAATATACTTTTATCAACTGGGAATGCATCCAAATATCAAGATTGAAGAAGAAATTTTATATCCACTCATATTAGTTGAAGTGCAACAATTTCAACAACTAAACCTGAAATTTATAACTAAACTAGTATCATATCTGTTAACCAAGTGATTATTAAAATCTCAACATATATGCAAATAATTTAAATATTCAAATCTTAACAAGTATAAAAAATGATAACTTTGGCAGTAAAACTAATGAATATATTTTGTGATCATTCTTTACTAGAAATATGAGCTATTAATTATTTTATGTTATATCTCAAGTATTAATGAATAATAAAAATCAATGACAATGATAAATTTACGAATATTATAAATGTAATAACATTATGAAATTCAAATATTATGAAGATCTGATATTGTCAGGCTCTGAATATTGTGAAGGTCTGGTCACCCATAACCCTAAGATGGCAGAATGAAGTTTATATTTTAAAAACAACAAATATTTATTCAACAATTATATAAAAAAATACTACAATCCAAGTCCACATTGCTGCAATCCAAAATTAAAGAAAATATAAAATAACAATTAAAACCATTTACAAAAGTGACCCATACTGACTATGTTTACACACTCATATAAACTTAGTGATAGTAATACATAGTTTGTCCTAGTAATAACATTTAATAACATTATCTTTGGGACTAATTATTGTTCTAAATTATAAATGATTTAAAATTATTTTGACCCATAATATATTATTAAGCATTTATTTGTTTATATCTGAAGTGGTGCTTCAGCAATACTATGTAAAATACAACTATTGTCAACAGTGTTAATTAGTTTAAAGCCCATAATTTTCAGAATGCAAAATTTATGTTATTTAAGAATTTCATATCTTAAATGTGATAAAAATTAATTTAACTTTTGCTATTTAAGTTTATACACATTTTGTGATCTATTACATCCCATAACTTAGTATTTAAATTACATTTGATAATTATGTGATAGATTTTAAACACTATATCTAAGCACACATACATCATGTATGTACTGCTATAGCCCAACTTGAGTTTATTATCTCTTTTTTACCAGCCCAGCGATGGCTTGCTTCTACATGAACCTCAGTATGATGCATACTGTTTGCCTGAATTCAAATTTCTGAACATAAATTTAGAATAAATATTGGTTCTCACACAAGCTACACCAAAACTTAAGTACTCAGTACATCAATTTATGAATTTTATATTACAATTAATCCCTAAACAAGTAACTACTTTTTAATAGTATGCAATGCTTTAACAAGTAATAAACATGAAATTATCATACACATCTGGGTAATGATAAGAATGGTGATTGTGTGAGAGAGAATAAGTTAATAATAACATCTAGGTGGTAGCATAGACATAAGAGTTGCCCTTTTATTGAGGCTATAAATTAAGTAATGAACTTGTTTCTGCATGTCTATAAGAGAGAGAGAATCTAAAAACATCACACACTACAAACATAAAAAAAATTTATCTTATAAAACAATAGAACATAATTGGAGCTGGGATCAAGTCCTCAATCTCCTAAAAAATTTTCAGATAAAAATTATTTAATCATGATAGAGTTATGCTCCATTTCAACCCATTGAGGTGGTAAAAATACACTCATCTCAACAGAGGTTATTTGCATTCTCACATAGCATAAAATAGTATCATATTTATGATTCATGAATTGATTAGTCCAATACAACTAAGAATAAATTTTACTTAGAATGTAATTTTCTAGGCTAAGAAATAAGCATCATTTCATCTTAAAATACACATTTAAATAACTCACACTCTTTCAAGCATAGCAATAAAATACTAAATATATGAAAATTAAATAAATGTGAAAATATTGATTTAAAATTATTAGCATAATAATAATCTATAAATATTTTCATACCTCTCACTTCACTGGCATTTATAATAAAATAAAAAAAATAAAATATGGTCTCTAGCAATATTAAAGAACTTTACTCGCAAAAATTTGAGGAATTTGTTATATTCTATAAATAAAAACTTTTATAATCCGATGGCTTGTAACACATAAATTTAATAAAATAATAATTTTATAAAGTATGACAAAATTCCAATGTCTGCCTTATAAATAATGAATTTACTATTTTTACATATTTTTGGGTATATTTATTAAAACAAAATATAACATATTATATCCTGACTAAGTAGATAATGACTTTAATGAAAAAATATTAAAACATTTGTCACACATTATACACATCTGATATCATGTTTACACTTATTAAACATTTATTTCATACATAATTAGTAATAATAACACAAATAGGCAAATGTTATAGCTTACACATAGTTATTGTAAATATATATATATATATATATATATATATATATATATATATATATATATATATATATATATATATATATATATATATATATATATATATATGTACTACCACCTCAATACTACAACATCAAGCAAGATCGATGTCAGTTAATAGATAAGATTGGGTTCAAATGCATACTAGTTCCGATGACATTGGCATTAGGTAAAGCAGAAATATGTGCTATAATATTTCCAGCTTTATATCACTTGACTTGGGTAGAAAAAAACTATTTTCTTCATTTTTTCACTTTTTTTTAGGTGTCCAACAGCAATAGAGCCTTACCAGGATTTACTGACTGTATTTCAACACTGTATTATTAAAAGAATGGTGAATATAGTTTATTTGTTAAGCATCTAGTTTCCTAAATTATTCATATTAAATTATTCCTTTTCATAATTAGAAATTATTCTCTTAATCTCACTTATTATTACTATTACATGGCAATTGTTTGTACCATACCATTTTGTACTATCTAATTTGCAACCTTGTGCAATTTTATTCTTTGGTCAAATTTAATTCTTTGCCTTTGGTCAAAAAGGCCTAAAAGTTTGTGATACTCTATACTTTTTCAGAGTCTGAGAGTATGTCATAGTATGGTTTGAGACTCCTGTCATTGAAAGCACCCTTGTTTATTCCATTGTTGGTTAGCATAAATTCATTATGGCCACATTTTCTTTATATACTGTATAGTGCCTGATAAAATGGGAAGTAATTTTGAAATTGTTTATTGCCCCCATTGCTGGTTTTGGGTACTTATACCCAAACCTTGTCTCCCATGCTAAATGTGTGTGGATGAACATTCCCTCAGTGCTCTTGCAATATTGCCATTTGTCTTAATCATAGGTGGGCCTTGTCTTGGTCTCCTTGTTTATTAATGTTTATTGGTCCATTGATACTGATGTTTTGCTAGTGTAAGAACTTGTTTCACAAAGCAGAGTCACAATGGTATGAAATCCATTAATTCATTGGCAGTATTGTTTATAAAAGAGACCTCTTTCTGGTGACTGTTTACCCAATCCTGTGATTATCAGGTATATGTATCTGGTATAATGATTGATTTCATTCATAATTCTCTCACAAGGATTGGACTGGGTATTCCTAATACATGTAGTAATGTGCTTAATTCCTAAAGGAGATTCATGATCTCATAGAATGATTGTAAGTTTTCTATCTCCTTAAATTGTCCCTTCTGTAAGACTTTAATGGTGTTATGAGAGTCTGCCCTCTTGGGTATGGACAAACATATTTCAAAAATACATCATATGTTACCAGAAATTATCAGTAATGCTTAAATTATGGTAATTGCCCATGGTGGTCAGCAGCAAGTATCTTGTTTGGTCCCAATGGAATATTGGGAGTATTATGATTTGCATAGGACCTATTTGGCACTCTACTTTTTGCACACAAAAAGATTTTTGAAGGTTTTGAGTACTTGGTTGTACAGTCCAGTCCAATAAAACTGCTGCCTTAGACTCTTCTTCTGTTTTTAAGCCATATTGTCCAATTAATTAAACATGTCTGTAAGTTTTGAGGTACTAGTATCTTCCATGGGTTGTTATAATCTCATGCTTTTTTGTAGGACTCCATTATTCATTTGATACCAATAGAAAGTGATTATCAGGTTTTTCTCAGTGGAGGTTGTCAATTATCTATTTGTATTGCAGCTCTTTACTCAGCCAGTGTGGCAAATTTACTAGTTCAGCTTCAATGTCATCAATTGCTGAACTTATTAAACCAACTATCGGCTGCTTTCCAATTATCAGGTTATTCAGAGTCACATCAATAGAATGGTAACTAGAGATATCTGCAACAATGTATTTTGATCCCTTAAGTAAATCACATTGTACTGAAACTTTGAAGGGACATGCTCCACTGCATATGGCACTCATTAGTGAGGTAGCCATGGCTGAGAAATTTCAGACATTTATTGTCTGTAATAATGATAACTTCAGGATCCAGGAGTATCTGTTTAAATTTATTGTAGCCCCATAATATTGTAAGAGTCACTTGCTCAGTAATGGTATAATTATTCTAATCCTTTAAGGATCCAATTGCTAAATCTTAGAACATGGTGTTTCATTCATTATCAATCTGAAATAAGACCACACCCAATCTACTTATACTACCGTCAATCTGGACATAAAAGGGACTGGTAAAATCAGGAT
Source organism: Epiperipatus broadwayi (assembly GCA_028023455.1). Classification (NCBI taxonomy): domain Eukaryota; kingdom Metazoa; phylum Onychophora; class Udeonychophora; order Euonychophora; family Peripatidae; genus Epiperipatus; species Epiperipatus broadwayi. Next base: position 2,242,000 of record JAQFVV010006393.1, on the reverse strand, counting down.
GGTAAAGCATGACAATCATCAAAAACTTTGCTTTTATGGAGGTAACCTATTCTTTATGCTGGATGGTCCATGCCCATCTCTGTCATTTATTACAAAGTTTATCAAACAAGTAGTATCTTGGGAAAACCTGGAAATTTTATGATAGTGGTTGCATAACCACAGAAAATATGAGACCTGTTTACAGGTTGTAGGTTTAGGGAATATTTTGATGGCTTCTACTTTATCCGGGTGGGTTTTTATACCTTCTCTATTAATGAAATGCCCCACTAATGATATCTCAGTAAGAGCAAAGTAACTTTATTCCAAGTTCATAGTAATATTTTGGTGGCACATTCTTTGAAATTTTTTTTAAATGTCATGGTGTTCCTTTGGACACTTAGAGGCCACCACCATCTCATCTACATAACAAATAATCTGCCTTTTTATTTCTTCTGACAGGACTTGATCAAGACATCTCATTAACCCAGCCCCACTTTTAATCAATCTGAATGTGACTCTTTTAATGCAGTGAGTTTTTTCATTATGCCTGAAAGCCATATACTTTCAGTTTCTAGGATCTAAAATCATCTGCCAGTAACTGACCAGAAGATCCAAGGTGAAAAACACTGCCTTATTAAATATCTCATTGATAGATAGTGATATGTCTCATTCAAATTAAGTGATGCTGTTAAGTTTACACGTGTACAAGCAGAGTCGAATAGTGCCAAATTTCTTTTTCACTATGACAAAGATGTTATTATATGGAGATGGCCCCTTGTCCACAATTCCCCATTCAATTATGTGTTGGAGTTGGTTGTTGACTTTATCCTTATATTGAAATGGGATTGGGTAGGTTTTACTCTGGGAATATTTTTTTTTCACCCTTATTCTGTGTATGTATATTTTGATCTCTCCTGGTCTGTTAGAGAAAACCTTTGCAGTATAATTCAGGAGCTGATACAACTTCTCTCTGTCCTCAAAGTGTTTCAGTACAGCTTCACTGATTTTTTAAAAACATCTTTATCCATAGATTGGCCTACACTTCCCACTTTAACTGGCACATTATCCTCTTTTCCTTTACATGAGATAAGTTGTTCTCTGATTACAAAAAAAACATGGTGATGATAATAAATGTGTGTTTATTCAAAAAATCTGATACAATTACAAGGTCATGTATCAGACTGGATATCATTATAAAAGTATGTCCTAAGGCTGACTGGCTAAATTTGATATTTAACCAGATCTGGTAACTTTTGGTCTTAGTTTTTTTTTCCATTTGTGAGGATGAATTAGATGGGAGTGGGAAACCAGCTTCAAGAGATGTCTTCTTTCTGTTTTTAGTTCATCATACCAGCACTTGGATGTTAGTGAAATTTAACTTCTGAGTCCAATAATGCATGTGTAGTAATACCCCCACTTCTAACAACAACAGTTGGGTATGGGTCAATGGGAGTATAGAGTTTGGAAGTACCTGATTTCATGGATTATAGTTGATATTGGGTTTTATTGAGATTCGATCATGTTCCTCTTTCTTTTGATGGGACCCTTCTGGAAAGAACTGCCTAAAGGGGTCCTTGAATGGTTTATTACTAACAGCTCCCAGACCCTCCTTTTACGGCAGTCTGATTTCAATTAAGGATTGAAATGGGCTTACTATTCCAGTCTTATTTGGCCATGGATTAAATTTGTCAGGGTTAATTTTTGTGCTTTTTCTAGAAGTTCAATGTGGATATTTTTTAGGTCTATTATGGTTAAAAATTGAGCCATTTCTTCTACTTTGGTGATTCAACTGATCACCATTGCTCATTGAATTTATTGAAGCAAGTTTGCTTGCACTGTCCTAACAACATGGGTTTCTGAAAATAGTAAGGCCATCAGAAACCTGAACTGAGCTACTTGCCTAAGAAAAAACTGAGTATGTGTTTCCTTCCTGCTATATTTTTCATAGAAGATCTTCTGGAGCATCACTTCTTGGTCTGCTTCACACCTGTAGCTACTCAATAATGCATTTTGATATTCTTGGAAATGTCAGTTTATTCTGAATAGATCCCCTACAGTTTTGAGCAGGACCCTATAAATAATGCTTGGCTATTGCCTACTGATCCCCATATCTTGCTGGGTAAAAATAAAACAGCTATTTTAAACTGTCCATGTGGGTTTGAGTATTCTTAGCTGGATCTCCTCTGAACCCTTTCACCTGAATGAATTTAGCTAGGGTTGGCTGGGCTCTTAGCTCTTGAATTTCTCATGGATGTATAAGTGTGCTGTCAGGATTGGCCTGACAACTAGGGAAGTAATTGATATTTCTATCTGGAAAAGGGCTACCTATATTGGTTTCATGTGGTGTCTCATTGATGCATTAATGATATGTGACTGGTCATAGAACTCCATTGTCACCATATGTGTGCCTTCTTGCCATTTACTAGATAAGATCTCTTCTTGGATTTTTTTTATTTTCATCAGCTCAATTTTATCTCTCATGTACTTGTTCTATTATTGACATGTATTCTTTTTTTCATTTGATCACTCCCATTTTTCCTCCACCATTACTTTAAATTCTTCATTACAATTTTGATATTATTCTGTAGTCCTTCTTATACTTTTTAGTGTGTCTTGTGTTTGTTTTCTATTCATTTCAAATATTTCTCTTGAATCTTTAGCAATATTTTGGATTTCTCTCAACATACTCTATAATACTGGTGTCAGATTCTCATCATGTTGCGGATGTTTGATTTTATGGAGAAGAGTAACTGGATCTTTTATCATGACCTTGGTCAGTTGCTCTTCCATATTTTCGACGTCCACAGGGATATTGGCCTCAACCACTTCATATCACTTCCTCTATGCTATTATCCATGAGGAGTCCTGGTTACTTTTCTATTTTATTGAGATCTTTGTGAGTAACCACAAATATACTTGTTTCAAAACTTTATTCACTTCTGTTCTAAGTAATGTTTTAGAATACAGTTTTGTTTACCTTTTGAATTTATGTTTCTGAAAATAGCAATAACTCAATGTTTTTTAACTGATTCACTAATTACTATTTAGATGTTCACTTCCCTTTCTTTACTCACTTATTCCAATTATCACCCTATTATTGCTTATTTTATCCTGCTCATAATTAAATTTTTTTACCTGTATCAAGCCAGATAGTTAAATAACTATGGATCTTTTAACTAAATGCAAAATTTCAAATTTACTTATCATGATGATGATGACTTATTTATCCTTCAGATTATCAGCTCTGGTCATACCCCTTGCCTTTAAAATAGTCAAAAAAATTATTTCACATATTCATTACATATCTTTATATATATATATATATATATATATGTTAAAACGAAGATAATGCATATAAATGAGATTGGTAATATATATATATATATATATATATATATTACCAATCTCATTTACACAATTTATAAGTTTCCTCTATTTCCAAATTTCTTATACACATTTTTTTACCAAGAATATCACTACAGTTCTTGATTTTTTTGATTCTGATAACAAAATTTACAAAAGGTGATTGAGATTTTTATTCATTCACCTGGGCACCATGTTATCAAGATTGACAATAGTATCATTACTATGGTTAGCTCAATGTTTAAGATATTAGTAATCTAAAAAAATGCACAAAATAAAAGAAACATGAAGTACATCTTGTTACTACAAAGCGTAGCACTTATTTTGGGTTTATAACACAAGAAACAGAATATTTATATTGTTGCAAAGCATGGGTTTTATAAAAAAAAAAACATAAAATAAAATTTGAAATGGTTGTTACACATTTTATTTTTTAAAAAAAAATACCATGTGGCTGTATTACAAGTAGGAAAACAACAAATTTATATGGTCGTGAATTTGGCAAAAGAAAAAAAAATCTTCTATGGTTGTTAGACAAGGGTCTTAAATTTTTCCCTCTTGTTTTCATAGGAAGTGATAATCTTGTTTTTGGACAACTTATTTTATTTTAATTACAAAATTTTTAAAGCATTTTATTACTTAATAAAGTGAACTTATAAAACACTGCAATTATTCAATTTCTTGAATTTTTTCTTGTTTACAAATGTCAAAAAAAAAACAAAAAAAAAAACAATGTAATTAACAAATTATTTAAAATCTAATTCTTAATTGAGTTGCTTTGCAATACATTCTTTGATAAGAGTATTAACATAATTTCTAAAATTTACATGTTTCTCTTAAATTTTAAATATTTTTATCAAACATATTACATTGTTTAATATTATTTTACAATACACCTAATAAGTTTGACATTTGAATATACATATTAGTTTAAAGCAATTGTTTTATTTTATATACAAATATTTAGAAATTTATAAATGCTATATTTATTAACATTTCTCACAACTCTGAAAACCTGCTCATATATATATATATATATATATATATATATATATATATATATATATATATATATATATATATATATATATATATATATATATATATATAAACTAACCAAAGGAAATACATATAAAGATAAAAAAAAGACTTATAAATCCAAGAAATAATATAATATTTCAACTAGAAGGCTGGTTTTCATCAGAAAAAAAAATGCAGTAAAATGGCGATATTCAAAAATTACAGATTTGATAAAAAAATTATAACTTTAACAAAAAAAAAACCCCCTGATTGCTCACAAAATCTCACACAGAATATCTACCCAACCAATTACAAAATTAAAACAGAACAAAATAACTACATGTCCTCCTAATCAAGCATAAATTCTATTTAAATTGAAGTAATAAACAACAAATCCAAAATTAAAAATTAATATATATATATATATATATGTGTGTATGTGTGTGGATACATGCAAAACAAAATTAGACTGTGCCCACATACAAAAAATAACTGTGCTCACATTAATATTCATTAAAAACTAAAATATGTATACATATTAATCAAAAATTATAGTTAGTGCAAAGTAGACTAATTAATTATTTACCTATATACCAATTAAACACAGATATTAAACATCCATATAACCAATCTTTACATAAAAAATCTCATATAAGAAAATTTTTCACGTATAAAAATCATTTTATACAATTGATAATCATAAACTAAATTTAATCACTTTCATATCACTTTAGAATCATTTTGCTGAGCTTGAAAGCATAATATATAACAAGTTATTACACATCATGTGATCTCGAATCTGGGAGATAAATAAAAAAAATCATACATAATATAGTACTTCAAACAACTTTCACATTTTATACAATGTTTACACTTTTAATTAATCAGTTTATCATTTTTTTTACAGTTTAGGGTATTACTTTTTAGTTTATTAATAAAACGGTAATTGATTTCATAAAATCAGTATTTCAAAACAATTAAATTATATTATATTTTTATTATATTATATTATATTCTGGAAAATTATTTAAAGACTTATCATGAGTTTGAAGTGTTAGTGTTCTTTCATTTATAATTAAAATCTTCAAAGCACATGTGCAACAAACTTAATGCTGGTTAAATATTACAGTTTACAAACATCGCACTATATAAAAATAAAATGATTTATTTAAATTATATATAGCAAATTATAAATATATAGCTAATGAATTATTCAGGGTATGGTAATCCTTAACAGGCTCCATGATTGGGCGGCTAAGCCGGAAGAAAAAAAATCCTATATCGGTCAAAATCATGTGTTCATTCAACAAGACATAGAATCCAAGATAACATAAATCCATATAAGCAAATATTTTATCTAGTGCCGTGCTTGCAATTATTTTATCTAGCGCCTTGGATTGAAGAGGAGAGTATTCATTTATTTACCATTTTCAAAAGGCACATGCTCAATTAGCTTGAAAGGCTGATATTGGAATGAAATAAATCCATATAGTATGTGCAAGATACATAAGTCAGGAACAACAACAAATATCAACCCATTTACTAATGCTCCAGGGTATTTGACTACATGAACAATGCTTTTGATGATACTAGTGACTTTCATTCTTACTCCATCCTGGGTAGAGTTTAGGGTTCACACACGATTTAATACAACAAATTTACATTTTATTTATACCTATCTAAATTTATTACAATTACAGAATGATGTGGAGTATATCTGACATTGTTTGATAATTTAAATGTTTTTTCTCATGTGTCATAGCATCAGCCAGGAAGTGAACCCGCTAACCCGGGACAACTGCTTCTAAAACAGCTCTTGCTGACCTCTCAACCACCATGCTTAACTAACTCAATTAAGTTGAAAATTGAATTGACTTTAACTGCAAAATACTAACTTTATGACAACATGACAAAAGGACTGAGTTTAAACCCATAAAATAGTATAATTAATAAAATGGATTTATGTTAGAGATTTGGAATAATGACAAATTGAGAATTCAAAGTAAATATAACATATATTTATTATCATCTAAGTGGCTTCATATCAAATATGTCAATGTTTGCCTACACTACTTGATGATACATATTGAACTCACAAATTTCATATTTAAAATTCATTAAGTAAATCAGATCATATTGTAATTAATAAATGTTACTGCATTTCAATTTAACAAGCAACTGCAATCCATTTAAGACACAAATTAGACATTGATACAGCCCAAAATATAATATATTTGTTTACTAAATATAAACAATGGATTAAGCAGATTGCCAAGCACAAAGCAGAAATAATCCATCATTTTAGCCCTCAATAAAATCATAAATTTGACAATATAAATATATTTTCTTCTTCTATACATTTATATACAACTGAATATGAATAACTTGCATTAGTTCTTTATTACATTTAAATAAGTGTAAGTTTTGAATGTGGGAAAACAATGTTTATCTTATGTAAGGAACAATTCTATATTATATGTGATTAATTAATTAACTGGATTGGCTAATGAGAGTTGTGCCATCACCATAGAGAGCATGTCAGGTTCATAAATAGATAATAAGTAAACAATGCTAAAGGTGTTAAGATGTTATGGTTACAATAAAACAACTCATAAGATCATTTATGATCATCAAAGATGCTTTGCTAGTAGAAGTCAATGAATGAGAGGACATGCTGGCCTGCCAACCAAAACATATCTCTTCATAACAATAGAACTTGATTTGCTAGGATGATTTGTCCATGTGTGCCCATGCGCATGTTAATGGCAGTACCTGGTAAATGTAAAATACCTAATGGGAAATACATCTTCTTTTAAAAGGAGGCTAAAATTATTGGATTAGTCATAATTAAATTCCACAGGTCCTGAAAGTTAAGTAACAAAGCACTAACAATAATAATGACAAATAAATAACTGTAACCATAAACTACATTATACTGTATACACACGCATATATATATATATATATATATTGTAACGGTCAGAATCGTCTATCTCGCTAACACACTGCATAATTCAAACCCCAGACACTAAACTGAACATTCTAGGAGGGGTTGCCTTCTAGATATACTAAGTTCGAATCTAAAGTCCAAATTTCACAGCGCCACCTGCGTGATAACGCATCTGATGCTACAACTTGTATAACCTTTTACCGGTGCCTGGTGGTCAGGGAGAAACAAAAGACTCTATACTAAGATAAGTTTGGGTGGCTAATTAACGTCTATGAATTTACATAAGAAATGCAGAAAATATATATATATATATAGACTGAGACAGTGATAGGAATCAAATAAAATAAGAGATAAAATTTAGTTTAAAATAATTTCACACAATTTATTTAGATAAATATATATATATATATATAATGCCACTGTCTGCTTATATGAGACAGGGACGCATATTAAATAATTGTTGGCATTTATATTTCAGCAATGACAAAAGATTTTAAAACAGAGTGATATATTCTATTCCTCGGGCTAATAGCATTACGATAATGTGCTTGACGAGATAGGAATATGTGCGAGGTGCTTTGAGTAAATAGACAAGTTTAAGAAAAATATTTGAAATTAAATGTTCTAAAATATTTATTGACTTCGAGAATAGTAACAGACTAAAGCTTACTAAGCAAATGTGGGAATGTGATCAAAGCATTTATTTGAGAATAATAATAATTGGTTTGTATTGGGGGGTCAGTATTGCTGACAGTGAATTTATAAAGTTGGAGGGTGTGACTCGTTTAAGTCACGGATGCTTTGTAAAATAAATATAAAATGAAACAATATTGAAAATCAGGAATAATTACGGAGGGCATCTCGCCGCTAACCCGTAGTAAAGTATTTTGACGAAACAGCCAAAACCTAGCGACTGTGTGACGATTGCGTTTAATTCCCAGGGGTGTCATTTGTGAACACCCTCTGCCTGGAAATTTGTAATGAGCGAAAGAACGGACATTGCCGTGTAAAGAATCCTTGGAAAATAAAAACAAAGCGGTCTCAACAACCAATTCATGTACCAGCAATACGAGACTAGTGTATATAAAAACATACTAAATGGGTTTTACTTGTATTAAAAGAAATGCCCAATCAACTTCCCTGAAATTCATTTAAAAGGGTCCGCACATTCTCGACATCAATGATGAACTTTATAATTAAAATAGAACACGGTAATTAAAATAAGAAAATGCATGCTTGCGGGTTTGAAAAGTAAGTATAGATTTATATACGCAATCATGCATTTGGGGACACATTTAATCATTGACTTCGCACATACTCTTATATTAGATTAAAATCAATAACATGTAGATTTTAAACTATATGATTATGTTACATTAACGAAAAGAATCGCCCTCGAACGAGTGATTTGCAAGACAATAAAATTGGAAAATTATAAATTTAAAATATGCCTTAATAGCGGCGTCTTATTTTCAATAGAGGGAATATTTCACTCGGTCAAAGACAATTCTGACACATTATCATAATAAAATAAAAGAAAGCTTTATAAATAGAAAATATTAACCCAAGGATAGAGAGCAAAATGTTAAGCATATTTAAACACACAAAATAAATACACAATGAAGTTGTGAAATATAAGAAAACAATGTTAAATAGCTATAGCATGTTAGTTAGTGATCACAAGAGCTCTTGGGTTAATTTAGGTTACCTCTGGAGAAGCATTTGCAGGTAGATGTTCGGCAGGTTTTATAATTCAGCAGCAAAATCTGGAATGTTCATATTTGGCAGCGGCAGCAGTAGTTTCGGGATCCATGTGATAAATTTTTGATGGTATGGAGCAGCGGCTGGCTATTCCGAGGGGACATAGCCATCTTAAACGCCTCTACTCGGACATGTCAAGGTTAGCAAATTATTAGAATTTTAGACAACTCAGAAACCTTTAGTCAACTCAGAATTCTTTAAAAGCTTAGACTTCTTTAAAAGCTTAGAAAAGCTTAGAAAGCTTAGAAAGCTTAGAATGGAGAACAAAAGAAAAACATCCTTTTTATAGTAAAATTTAACAATAGATTTGTCCTGGGGCATACAAAATTATTGGACTTATCTGCTGTAATTAAATCTATCCGAATGTCTAAAGGAATTCAACATTAATTAATTTCTTTTGTTAACTTCCCCGTCGACATTTGAATTACAAACTAGATTTAATTAAAATTGCTGCTACTAATTAAAGAAAACTTAAGTGGACAGCTGCTGTTTTTAGATAAACTTATATAATTAAACTATTGTCCCTCATTTATTTTAACAGAAATATTTGGGATGATTTTTATTAAATAAAACGAAAATTATTTTATTTTAAATTGTAATATTTGAATCTATCTACTAAACGAATATTTACTAAATGAATTTTATTTTAAATCAACATATATTATGACAGTAATATATTTGTAAATAGATCCAAACAAAATAACTAACAATTTATAATTTTGATATGTTTTAAAATGGATATCATAGTGTGTGCGCAATTATGACTTATATACCTTACTTTTTAATAAATGTAAATTATGTGAACAAATACATATTTCCTAATATTTTATTTGGGAATAAGTTATATATATAATACGAGCATTGTGCTTGTGGTTTAAAATTAGGTGGGATTTTCGGTAAATAAGTGTATTGCAGACATACTACGATAGATTGGGTTCAAACTAAGGTATGAGGGTAGGAAGTAGGTGAGAAAAGGTGAAACAAAGATCTGCAAAGCAGACCTTACTGTTTCAATATATAATTAAGATCCAACCAGTAACCACCTAAACATTCACAGTAAAATATAGTAATCAATATTTCTCACTGCTGTCAAGGCAACCTTCACACCTTTTAATAGCAAGAATGGAATCCCAAATAAGGTATATATATATATATATATATATATATATATATATATATATATATATATATATATATATATATATATATATATATATATATATATATATATATATATATATATATTGTAGCATTTATTTATATACGGTGCAAATATATTGGCATTTGGTAAAAGCTAAAAAAATAAAAGTAAATTTTGATTTTTTTTTTTACTATAATTTTTTTTTTTTTTTTTTTTTTAAAAAATAATGTACAATGAAAGTTAAATTATTCTTTTGTATTTTTTTTATGTAGTTAGAAATAAAAGTAGAATTGTAAAGAACAAAAGAATTCCAAAAGTAAAAAAAAAGATAAGATAAAAGAAAAGTAATTTAGCTAATTAAAGATGGCCAAAAAACTTGATAAAAAATGAAAACATAGTAATTGAAAAATGATAAAGACTGTATAAGATTATAAACACAAAACGCCATGATAATAGCATGTGCAGAAGTCTGAAAACTGGGCCTCTAATATAAAGAGGCAGAGACCGGTTTGAAGAATGTCTTATTTCATTTGTTTCTCTAGTTGGTCCTGGATAACAATAATACATCTCGGATCACTCTACACTGAAATAATTTGGCATGTCGGAGTGAACGAGAGCTTCTGCGAACATCGTGCCTGAAGATGTACACCAGAAAAGTTTTTGTGACCGACTAGGGGAATGGACCACAAGATCAAATAATAACCAAAAGGCTGAGCTCATTCTACCTAAAAAACTATGCATAGTTATCTACTACTGAATTCACTAAACTTACCTGTAAGTTATGCTTCTTTACTCCTCATTGTGACTAAATTAAACATTTTTAAACAATTTCTAAAAGTATGTTTAAACAATCCCGATAGAGACATTAATTTTCTTGTACAAGAGACATTCATTTTTAAAGAACTTTCTAGAAGAAATTTGGAAGTGAACAGTAATTGTAAAATTGTTTTTTATTAATTGATTCATGTCTGAATTAAGTGTGTTCTCTCTAATTTATTTGATAAATAATTTATTTCAAATATTATTTTAATCTATTAGAATAAAAATATTTCTAATAATAATTTTTATTTGTGCGTTATTAATAATAGTTATTATTTTTTATTATTAAATTTATTATTAGTTTAATAAGATTTAAAACATAATTTACCTTTGCCAATATGTTTGAATAAGCCCAGGAATAATAATCTTAAAACAATAATTCTCGTTACGGTATGATGTAATACCAATTAGTTTAAAAGTATTTTTCTTTTTTTATTTGTGAGATGTTATTTGATGATTTCAGTGGACTCTTTAGAATAAAAGGTCCTGGTACCCATATTAAATAAATTAACAGCTGATTTCATCGATAGCTTAATTCTCAACAATTAATAGGCCGAGTTGATTAGGAAATATAGCTATGTTTTTAGAATAGAAATACAACTTTCTTTTTTTCAACATAACTTGATCAACTCACATGCAGTTTATATTAGCATGTAGAGGCCTAGAAAAACGGAAATTGTTAAAATGGCTACCCAACTTGGGCTTCGATTTAACAACCACAACCTAAGATAAGTTGTAATGATAAAGAATGTTAGAACGTTGATCCAAAAAAACTCACAGCCGGAAAATAAATAGTAGTTTTTTTAAAAAAAAAAAAAAAATTATAAAAAGTAAGTAATTAAACCCTGATTATAAAAATATAAAAAATATTATTTTAATATGACTTCCAGAAAGAATACATATATATATATATATATATATATATGTCTAAAAAACAGCATGATCATGGCTGATGTAGACATAAGTCACAAGTATTTGACCGGGTAGGCGATTTCTGAAGAGGGGAAAAACATAGTCCCGAGTACTTATATGCAGTATATTAACATAAGACCATCTTTATATGTCCATCAGACTATTTCTAACAGGGATCCCAATAAAGAGGAAGGTGGATCAAGATGGACCAGGTTGCTGTGAGAATGTAAGACTCAAAATGATGAGCAATGCTCATTTGTGCTTAGAACTTGGGATTTTTATCGTTACTATTACAATTAAGTGGAAAGGACACAGATGAATGTGAAATATTTTGCATCCCCAGCATGTTAGACCTAAAAGTGGGTGATAAAGCTGAACATTGCTTGTGAATGAATCTAAAAAATATATCAGCACACTACTACAAAAAAAAACACACAAATATGAATTTAAAAACTTAAGAATAAAATTGGTGTAAACCCCTATTTTATTCTCATTTCCTGGCACTGGTGGTATTGTACCATTTATTTACATATGGTGCAAATATATTGGCATTTGGCAAAAGCTAAAAAAATAAAAGTAAATTTAGATTTTTTTTTTACTATAATTTTTTTTTTTTAAAAAAAAAAATGTACAATGAAAGTTAAATTATTCTTTCATATTTTTTTATGTAATTAGAAATAAAAGTAGAATTGGAGAGAACAAAAGAATTCCAAAAGTAAAAAAAAAAAGATAAGCTAAAAGAAAAATATTTTAGCTAATTAAATATGGCCAAAAAAACTTGATAAAAAAATAAGAACTTAGTAATTGAAAAATGATAAAGACTGTATAAGATTGTAAACACAAAATGTCATGATAATAGCATGCGCAGAAGTCTGAAAACTGGGTCTCTAGTATACAAAGGCAGAGACTGTTTTGAAAAATGTCTTGTTTCATTTGTTTCTCTAGTCAGTCCTGGATAACAATAATACATCCAGGATCACTCTATACTGAAATTATTCGGCATGTCGGAGTGAACTGGAGCTTCTGCAGACATCGTGCCTAAAGATATACACCAGAAAAGCCTTTGTGACCAACTAGAAAAATGGACTACAAGATCAAATAATAACCAAAAGCCCGAGCTCATTCTACCCAAAATTTTATGCATAGTTATCTACTACTGAATTCACTAAACTTACCAGTAATTTATGTTTCTTTACTCCTGATTGTGACCTAATCAAATGTTTTCAAACAATTTCTAAAAGTATGTTTAAACAATCCTGATAGAGACATTAATTTTCTTGTACAAGAGACATTCATTTTTAAGGAATTTCTAGAAGAAATTTGGAAGTGAACACTAACTGTAAAACTGTTTTTTTATTAATTGATTCACATCTGAATTAAGTGTGTTCTCTCTAATTTATTTGATAAATAAGTTATTTCAAATATTTTTTTAATCTATTAGAATAAAAATATTTCTAATACCAATTTTCATTTGTGCGTTATTAATAATAGTTATTATTTTTTACTATTAAATTTATTATTAGATTAATAAGATTTAAAATATAATTTACCTTTGCCAATATATTTGAATAAACCCAGGAATAATAATCTTAAAAAAATAATTCTCGTTATGATATGATATAATACCGATTAGCTTAAAAGTATTTTTCTTTTTTTATTCATGAGACGTTATTTGATGATTTCAGCAGACTCTTTAAAATAAAAGGTCCTAGCACCCATATTAAATAAATTAAAAGCTGATTTCATCGATAGCATAATTCTCAACAATTAATAGGCCGAGTTGATCAGGAAATATAGCTATGTTTTTAGAATAGATATACAACTTTCTTCTTTTCAACATAACTTGATCAACTTACACGCAGTTTATAAGGCCTAGCAAAATGGAAAATGTTATATATATATATATATATATATATATATATATATATATATATATATATATATATATATATATATATATATATATATATATTTTTTATATATATATATATATATATATTGTGCCAAGGCCAATTTGGCACAAGTATATAAAATAATTTTGTCTAAAAAAAATTATTAACCCTTAAACCACTAATTATATTATTGGTTGTATGAGGTAAAAATCAAATCTTTTAATTGGCCAACTCACAAACTGAAGACAAAGCCTATTGTTAAAACATATTCACCTATAATATTAAATTCAACTCAGATACGTTTATAAAAAGTATATTACTAATTTTTCACGTTATGAAAGAGAACGAAAATTCTTTCAAAAATAAATTGTTATTTATTTATTATAAAATATATTCAATTTTGGCAAATATAAAGCGAATGTCTAAACAAAAAAGTGCTGACGCAAACACTTTTTTTCAATATATATCATACCATTGACACCTTCTTTGACACTTTATCAATACTTTTATTTTTATTATTTGTATTACACTAACAGTTTCGACTGTCCTGCAGTCATCATCAAAATATTGATAAAGTATTGATAAAGTGTCAAAGAAGGTGTCAATGGTATGATATGTTATAATAGAAATCAATACATAGGAGAAGAAGAAGTAGAAAATTATATTACTTTTTTTCAATGTTACGTTATCAAAAAGTAAAGATTTTTTTTTGCTAAATCTTAAATATTTTTACTAAAATCTTCAATATTTTTCGAAAATAAGTTTGTTTTTTTAGTTTATTTTTTAAAAATTATTTTAATTTCTCAAATTATACTTTTTTAAATACTTAAATCACATTCGAAATGAAAATCTCAGCATTTTTCTTTATTTTCTTTGATCAGGCAGTTTCTTTGTTCTTTCCAGCCAATCAGAATGTCTTTTTCGGCTGAGAGCTCACTAACAACCAATTACTGACAATGTTCTTTCTTTGTTTAGGTTTAAATGCATTTTTTTTTTTTTACTTCAAAATATTTCGGAAGAGGGCACCATCTTACAGAACTTTTAAAAACCTAATCAATACCTGTCAAATGAATATTTTAGCATAAGAACTGGCAGAGTTAGAGTGATGACAGATGTCGATGAGAGGCCTCATAAGAGGCGGGAAAAGGGTTAAAATAAAAAATATATATATTTCGTAAAAGAGTTTGAAATAAAAGATTAAAAGTGGAAAGGGGGTTTTATTAAAGTCAAACTAAAAGTGTTATAAAAGAAAGTAATGTTTTTCTAAATTAGTATTCATAAAAATAAGTAATTTAAAATTTAAAAAAATATAAATCTCTTTTCATTCAAGCTAATTATAATAAATTATATATATGCATGTGAGTGTAAGTAAATGTATGTGTGTTAGAATAATATATATATATATATATATGTTAAAAAAGAAATTATATTTGGAAAACACGCAATGGCTATTAAGTTAAATAAAGAAAAAAACCACACCAGCGGTGGGCTACTAATTAAAGATATAAAAACAATACTTTTATGAAAGCTACTATTAATTAAACAATCTTCAAAAACATGCTGTCATAGAATTAATTACTAGTGGAAATTCGATAACACCTATTGCACCTATTGCCGGAGGATATTAAAACGAAAACAATTCGCATACATAAATAGCCAGATTTTCATCGGAATTTAGTATTTTCAGTCTACTTTGCAGTGACAGTATTGTTTCAGTTCAGATAACAGTGCAGTTTTTATTATATATCCAGAAACAAAAATGCATTGTTGAGCAGCTTTTGGAAATATATGCTCGTGCTTCAGCCTTTTTGTCCAACAAGATCATCAAAACCTGCCTGTAAAATAATGTCTGCATAACAACTCAGAAATCCTCCATCAAATGTTCAACTGTCTTCAAGAATAAAACCAATGGATTCACATAAAATTTCTTCTAGAAACATCCAAATCTAACCGGTTAGATATACTCCATCAGAAGCAGCCAAAATCAAGCAATACCCACACTCCAAAAATTCTAGGTAAATATTTATTATCATTTATATGTAGTAGCCACCACTGTAATTTGTCAATCCTACCGAGTAAAGTAATTTGAACTCTAAGCATGCATAAAATAAACTATTGATGTGCGTGTGTGTGAACGTGAGATAATTTAATGATGTCATATATTATTTATGCTTTTCACGAGATATATGTTATAATATGTTACTTTAAAAATGTGCATGTGTTAAATTAGATTTATAAAGATGTTTAAATTTGGTCAATTAATGTTGGGTAATAAATTATCTTTAAACTTAATTAATGTTAATTAAAATAAAATGTCTTTAAGTTTAAACTTTATTTGTCGGTCAATTCTTTTTACCAACCTTTTTTATTAAGTCTTTCCACCAATAATTTTGTATAATTTTGTTACTGAATTAAAATTAGACTGAGCTAGTTTTAGGAAATGTTTCAAGTGCTGGATTATGAGCCTACTGCCCAAATATGTTAGTCATCAGACTAGCTGGCACCCTGGGGTTTACCCTGAAACAAATAAAGTATTTGTATAGTAGGGGTTTGAATCTAGCAGCCGAGGTGGGATATTGTTGATAGTTAGTCTATCAGTAAGATCTCCCATTTTGCTTGAACATGCCAGTTCGTTTACATAACATTTATAATATTACAAATGTATTATGAAAGAGTTTGAAACCGCCCAAAACTTACATATACATATAAGTAAGTGGTTTCAGAAGTTTGACCCAGTACATAAAATGCTTTGCCAACATTTGGGGCTGGACCTAAGAAACAAAATAAATAAATACTTTGTTTCTTGTTAAAAAAAATTTTTTCTATACAAAAGCTAAATTACATATGTTAAAGTGTTTTAATTTTTTTTTTTAAAAAAAGAAAAAGAATTGACTGAAAACTTTGTTTTCTTTAAATGAAAATAGATTTACACTATTTATGTTATCTAAAATAAATCATTATGTTAAATCAGAGACAGTTGAATGTTTGGCGGAGTTAAAGCATTAAGATCAGGTGGAGAAAAATGGACAAAGGAGGGACGGAGTCAGCGTGTATTTCCAGTTTAGTAAGAAATAAATAAAATAATAATTAGTAAACTTATTAAAGTGAATAAAATACAGTATTAAAAATAATGATAAGGTAAAAATATAGAAAATAGCCCCAACAGGATAAAAGAGAAATCATAGCTTTACTAACCAGCATGTTTGAAAAACAAAAAAAAAAAAAAAAACAGCCGAAGAATATAAAAAAATAGCCAAAGAGCTTAAAAACCAAAATAATGAAATGAAGAGCAAATTGGAAGGGCAAGCTGAAATGCTTGAAAAGTTAAAGGACCAGATTGAAATGGGCCAGAATAAAATAAAAGAAGAAATTAGGGAAGAAATAGAAAAGATTAAAACACAAGTAGAATATCAAATAAAGACTGCTTACCAAGTAATAGAAAAAAATAAGATAGAAAATAGAAAAATAATTGAAGAGATAAAAGTTGAAGTTACAAATTTAACTGTAAAAGTAAATCAGAGAAATCATAGTCAAAATAGCCCACAAACTAAAATAAAAAAGCCAGACCAGCTGAGTGCGAACATGCACATTACAAATAACTCCATAAGTCATCCTCAGAAACACTTTTATAAAAAAATTCAGATGATTTACAAAAGTCCATATAGTATAGTCCCTCAAATTGACATCAATGCCTTTGTGATAGCCAAGGGAAATACAGAAAAAGGGACATGTAACGCTAAGTCACTAAAATTATTTGTAGGGCTGAATAATAAAGAACCACACAGACAAAAATTAAAAATATGTAATCTGACAGATTCACCAGCTTGACCTAGTATATAATGACCATGGACTTGGAATAATGGAAAATGTTTAAGAAAGTTTACTGGAATAAATGTAAAAACAAGTATCAAGTTAGTTTGAATAATTAAAAATTATTAAAGTTAGTCTTAGTAAAATAAATTAACAATCTTAGAGGTATTTAAAATGTCAAAGCAATAATAAAACAATTGATGTCAATATCCCTTGATTGTGTCTGATCAATTATGTTAAATCCCAGCTCATAAGTCTAGAACATAGCGGAGCGCAACACAAACAAAATAAATGTGTAAAATTAAAATAGACAAGCAAAATGAAAATGATTTTTTTTAAAAAAAAGGGAGAGTAAAAATAAAGCTTTAAAAATTAAAATGAAATAAATAAGTGTATAATGAAAGTATTAATGAAAATAAAACATTATCAAATAAAATTTAAAAAAAAGTGTATTAAATTAGGATTGAAGTGTGTGCGAGTATTTGGGCAAAGAAATTAAAAGTTGGTTTAAATCAGCACAAAATCTATCTGTGTGTTTGAATTACCTTATACCTTGCTGCCTACTTCTCTTAACATAACATTTATTACCTAATGATGAAAATAAAAACTATAAATGCACTCTAGAAAAATAAGAATTTGAAGTGGTCAATACTTAGGAAAAGTGATCAATGCACATATTAATTAAGAAAAATGTTCATAAATAAATAAGTAGATCAAATAGTTAAACTAAAATCGATAAAATCAAGTTAAATAAATAAGCGAAAATATATCTGTAGTAAATAATAATAAAAAGTGACTCGTGATAAACTAATAGATTTTTTTTTTGGAATACATGCACGGTAATAAAAGAAAGTAAATAAATGATTTAAAAAACAAGTATATATATATATATATATATATATATATATATATATATATATATATATATATATATATATATATATATATATATATATACCAGTATAATAATGAATCTTAGTAAAGTAAGTTGTTTTTTAATATACGCATGTTAATAAAAGTTGAGTAAATAAGGAATCATAATAAAGTAAAATAGTTTTTTTCTGAATACATGCACATAGATAAAAAGTTGAGTAAGGGTTGAAAATAATATTCAAGATTAGATTAATATAAATAAATATGAAAACTGATGTCTGTTGTCGTTTAGAATAATATTGTGAGATTAGATTAATACAAATGTTACAATAATGTTCATATGAATTTAAAAATAATATTGTAAGATTAATAATAAAAATATAAAGTCAATCTAAGGTGTATTAAGAGTGTGTAAATATACATGTGTATATACACGCACATACACTGGTAATATTCGGTAAATACGATACCTCATGATGCATATCTTAAATATATTTACCCAGATATCCTTTTAGGTTATTTTCTTGGCACTGCTGCACCTTATGATGCGTGCAATAAGGGATTTATTTATTATAGATTCCTTGTAAGCAAGTCCAGTAATAACTCGATATCTAGAATAATAGTAGGTGTAGAAATATGCTGCACATATACACATGTGTAGGAATTTATCTAGAGCAAAAGGGAATGAGGGTAGTATAGAAATAAGTTTAGTTAAAGATACGTATAAAGCTGCTGATTGGATACATTTTAGTACCCGTAACGGACTTGTCAGGGATAATTCCTCTTTCCAAAGCGTAAGTCGAAAATGGACAGTTGGAAATTACTGCCATTTCACAGTGACCCTTTCTTTTTCCATGTCCGATCAAGAGAATTGGCAAATGAAGTTTAGATTTTATACATGTGTAAGTGAGTGTAAGTCAGCGAATCTGCTTCTGCATTGTTTCCAAAAGATCCCTGTGCCACAGAATTAGTATGTCCCAGTGGTCATTATCTATGATTTAGATCATTGTGAACAATGTATTCAGCATAGATAGAAGGAAAGCATAGTCAAAACAGATTGCTTTTTGTATGTTAAGTGAAAGATATTAAAAAGCTAACTTAGAAAAATAATAAATTAATAAATCTTTAGAGTCAAGAATTAAAATTGCAAGAGATAAAATCGTCAAAAATGACACATTTTACTCTAAAACAGAGGGGGAGGTGTAATGTGCCAAGGCCAATTTGGCACATGTATATAAAATTATTTTGTCTAAAAAAAAATATTAAAATAAAAAAAAAATCTTTCGTAAAAGAGTTTGAAATAAAATATTAAAAGTGGGAACGGATTTTTCTTAAAGTCAAACTAAAAGTGTTATAAAAGAAAGTAAAGTTTTTCTAAATTAGTATTCGTAAAAATAAGTAATTTAAAATTTCAAAAAAATATAAATCTCTTTTCATTCTAGCTTATTATAATAAATTATATATGTGCGTGTGAGTGTAAATAAATGTATGCGTATTAGAATAATATTAAATATATATTGAGCTGGATTGATTTCCGATTCAATTGTTTTATTACTAAAATTAAAAATGGAAAACAACTTCATTTTCATTAAATGTCTAATGCTCATTTTTTATTATTATTTAAAACACATATGCATTTATATTTTAAAATAGATTATTTAATGTTTATAAAATTGATTGTAAAATAGTTTACTTTCACCATCTGTTTTAATCAATTTGATTAAAAACAGGCAAGCTTGCTAATTATATATTCCTGTTGCTTTTATTGTAATTATTTTAAAAGTTAATTCTAAAAAGCGGAGATTTAGTTTTGTATTTGTCATTTTTGTTTCAATTATTCCTCGTTGGAAGTCTTAAATTAGATTGAGTGGGAAATTAATATTTGCCCTGCTTGGAATATAGAATGGACACTAATGAAAGTTTTGCGTGGGAAATGTAGCAAGGCAAGGATAGCCTGCCAATTTTTGGAGAGAGAAGCATTATTAAATACACACTTGGATTATAGCTTGCAAAGTGATACCATTGTGAGTAGCTGTTCGGATGTTTAATTCCTACTAAAAACTTAAATAATTATTGACAAACTTCATTGGTGTGCAAGATGTCAAAATCCATCGCTGTGAGTTTTGCCATCATTAGAATGTCGTGCTAATTTAAACAAAAGGCAGACCCATGCCTACTAGCTCTCCTTCAATCATGCCATGAGCCTCTAAAATAAACACTGCCTCTACCTTGCTGCTGTCAAAAGACCTTAAAGATGAACTATTATCAAAAGTGTGCACTCATCACTAAATCACTAGGACTCTGCCTTACCATAAGCTAAACTTTTTCCTATTCTAGCCAGGGTAAATAAATTGCATTTAATTAAATCTCCACTCAATCTAATGGTAAATATGTTTTAAAATGGTATTAATTTTTTTTTTTTATTATTTATTATCTGTATGTACTCTTTTCTACTATTTAAAGTGTGTCTTGGAATCTTAGTTTTAAGATTCCAAGTTTGTTTGCAATTTTCGTTTATCAGAGGGTGCATTAGATTGTATTTTATATGTTTAATACATACCTGATTATTTCATTAACAATTACAAAATGCATTGTCAGTTTTTGTAGTCTTTACTTATTCACCTACCCTTAGTTGTAAAATAAGGAATCTTTAAGTATGTTTCGTTTGCGCTTTTTGTGCAAACAACAAAATCTTTTTGCTGGCTATTTGTTAAGTTATTTTTTCGGGTTGTCTGAAAGTAGTCATTTCTTTCTGGATTACATAAGATCATTATCAAATATCTTTTGCTGTCTTGTAAGTGAGATCAACCACGTTTACTTTGAATGTAGTATTACGTGCAGCAGTCCTGTGGCGTTTTAACGACAGTAATTAGAATATTACTGCTCGGACATTCATGCTGGTTACGTTGATTTCCAGTGGGACAGTAAATGTTTTATTATTCCTGATTCAGGAAGCTAAAGTTGTTGTTTGTTTTGTAATTTTACAACTGGCCAGCAAGAAGATATTTTCCTAACCATTTCTTCTATTTTAAGTGAGATAATTTTGCTGCCAAAATGTTTTATGCCTTCATGTTTGTCATACTCTTGTGCACTCTCTGGTAAATATATGTATGTTAACATAAGTCACTTTTATATTCATGGCTAGATGTCTTTACTATTTTGTCTAACTTATAAAATTATTAAATTGTTTAAATTTATTTGGCTGACGTTTGTCTTTGTGCTTTGATTTCTCAACTGTCTAAATAATATTTGAGATTTCCTGTTCCTCCCTGAGTGTAGTTCGGTGCCCTTTTGATTCGCATATCCTGTCCACCCTAAAATAAATGTCTAGTTCCTTTTTTGGACTAGTGGCGCCCCTGGGGTCAGTATATGCGAATCTCAAAGATCTTTCTCCCATTACAATATATATATATATATATTGTACCCTTACTTCTTGATATATAAAATAGTTTAAAATACAACTAGCTCAGTTACATTATTATGCTTAATTAAAATTTGCATATCTATCTTTAATATACTTTTATATTATCACATCTTAATCAAATTTATTATCAATTATCCAAACCAATATAGTTCCAGATTATATTAATTAAATAAGTATTTAATTAAAATTATGAGACTGTGAAGTAAAGTTACAAAGTAATAAGCAGATTTACACTGAGTAAATATCTTCCAAGATATTGTCTCAATGGCATAAAAATACTACCACTACCTTATCATCCTACCACTACATCTATAGCATTCTTATGACTTTTAAATGGAATGAATTATCTTCAATAATACTAAAATAATTCCTAACTTTTAACTTGAAATATAATTAAATAATCTCAGGTTCTTCTAAGTTGTTTTAAAATAACAATAAATTATGTAAATAAGTATGATGTGGGATTTTATATCAAACTTAAATACACCTAACTTATTTTAATAATAATAATAAATAATATTAATCTTAGATTGTAATTTAATCTCATCTATTTCTATTATATAATTAATCATTAAATGAATAAACAATCACATGTATATCTTTTATTTCATATGGTATCTTCATTTTAAAATAGATCAAAATCTTATACTTAATAATCTGTGACAATAAACAATATTGTATTCTTATAATGTGCATTATAATCATCTTATGACCATTGTAATATTTATGTTCATGTCAATCAATTCTTATAACATAATGTTAAGCAAATATTGTATTCATTTCTAAATAATAATAACAAATTCATTTTGTGCAAATATTATGTTTATTTCAAATTATCCGATGTCAAAATGCTGTGGTGAAAAATAATGAAACTCGACACACTTTTAAAACAAATTAACAAATTTATTTACAATAAACTTTAAATAAGAATTTATTTACACTATTTACAGTTTTAGAATTTAAGAAAATAAATAAAATAAATAGGAAAATACAAATATAAGAGGCTTACACTGTTATTAACTCATGTACTTAATAAGCAATTTTACATTCCTTCAAATGCTATACCAATAATATTATAGTATGTTTTCAAAACTTAGATTTTTTTAAAATAAATAGTAGTGTACTTTAATTACTACAAATAACAATATATGTCAAGACTATTTATGTAGCATGTGTAAACAATGAAACTCCACTAATTAAATAGCTACATTAATTAAGTATTACCATTTATAATGTATTATCATGTATTCACTTTATTATTAGCATTGCTTAA
This sequence comes from Epiperipatus broadwayi, assembly GCA_028023455.1. Taxonomy (NCBI): domain Eukaryota; kingdom Metazoa; phylum Onychophora; class Udeonychophora; order Euonychophora; family Peripatidae; genus Epiperipatus; species Epiperipatus broadwayi. The sequence goes on along the minus strand of JAQFVV010006393.1, from coordinate 2,218,783 downwards.
TAGCGTTATATAAATTAATGTATCTTTGTAATGTAAAACAAATAATTGACTGTAATTATACTTTACTTAATGTAATTCCTGTTATATGTTTTATCAAATATGCATTATATATCTCTATTGTTCAAATATTATTATTTAAATCATTTATCAATTCTAAATTCATAAAGCATTACCTTAGATAAATTCTATGATTCTTTTCTGTGTAAAAATCATTACTTTACTTTATGTGTTATTTTAATCCTTTCTAATAAATTTCTATCTATAAAACATATTCTAAACTTATCTAAAATTTCCTGAAAATAAACATCAATTTAAATAAAATATTCATTATCTAAACTACCTATACTACATTGTCTATACTTAATAAACTTCAATCCAAATATAAGCTTCTACCCATAACATAACTTAACTTATTTAATAAATAAAATACACAAAAATAGAGTCTTTCAAATCTATTCTTATCTTGCAAATAATAAAATAATTACCTCAATAAAGAATAAATATAATTCTAATACTATAACATAATAAAATATCAAAATTTATTTATGAAAGAATCATATAATTATTTCTAAGCTTCTTACGTGATGTTGTATCAGGTTTATATTATAAATTAAAATTATGCATATTTTAATAAAGTTCGTTGCCAATATAATATATGTGTTTTCATAAAATATCTATCCATTCATTCTACAACAACATAATATTCAGTTGATCTAAAGAAAAACATATCAAATTCATTAAAAATCATTATACAACATTTTTACCATAATAATAATAATGTCCAGTCTGCTATCCAGCATTCTTCGGAACTTGCAGCTTCATAAAATAAAAATCATTCACCTTTACATTCATAAACATTCATTAGAATATTCCGTGTTATATTAATTACAAAATAAATTTATATAATTAATTATTATATTATTTTAAGTTATTATTTAATAAATGTACCTAACCTACTTTTAATAGTTTAATAATATTTTAGATTTTATGTTAAATAAATAAAATAAAAGTTCATATTACGTATTTCCAGCGACGTCTTTTGTTCTACCATAAAAGTTCTAACAAATATCCTACGTATAAAGTCAATAGAACACTATTTCCTGTTCCGTTGTATCACGTGTTTCTTGAAAGTTCATAATAAAATGATAACGTTCTTTTTTTTAAAAATAAAACTAAGTTCCACAAGAAAAGCAAAATAAATTAAAAATAGTTTATAAGTTCTGGATCCAGTTCTTCATAGATTATTATCTTTAAAGTTATTATTTCTCAATTAATTTCTAATTGTTTAATTATTCTCATTTAATTACTTCCATTAACTTAACTTGGCCTAATTTGGTTTGGCCTGGACGTCCACGTATTACTTGTGCATTTTCAAAACAATATATCTAGGTAAGAATCTATTTTTTTCATCTATAACGTCCAGCGTTTTAGACTACTTCAATAATAATAGTTTTATTATATTACGATTTTAAATAATCATATTTATAATCTATTTGCCTTTTCAAATCGTTAATATTTAGTCTTTTAAGCACAAAGACTTAACAAGGCAAGTATTTATTAAAATTACTACTTCTTATATCTTTACTTAAGATATACATTTTAATCTTTTAAAAATCTGCAAAAATACTTTCTTTCTATAGAAGTATTCATATTTCTTTTAAATATCTATTTATAATAGACAATAGTAATTTAAACTTTTAAAAACTATTTATAGTCCAAAATACTACTTTTCTCCATCTCGTAGTTTTATGTACTAATCCAGCGTCTATTATTTCTCTAGCATAAAGTTTTTGATATATTTCTCCGATACGTGATGTTTCCATGACTATTCGTACGTAAATTGAGTTTCGATATTGAGAAGATCAATAGGGAATTATTAAGTTTCTACTGCATACTCATCATTTAAAAATTATAAAATTATATACAATAACACTCTTATGATTTTTAAAACTGATTTTAAGAGCGTTTATAAATTACTTGGCTATTTTCTCAATAGCACGATTAACTTAGAAATTTAATTATAGAGAGCCCTCTCAACAATTGAATCCAGCTTTTATACTCGAAGAGACTCCACATCTGATTGGTACGTTTAAACTATCAAACTTTGCTGGCTTATTTACATATTTATCAACTCACTATTAAAATAAAATAATGACTTATTTAATATTTAATATTATTACATTTTTTTTACAATAATCTTTATCGTTTATTCAAATCTATTAAACATTTTTTAAAATATTCTTTCTCACTTAATTTAAATCTTAACTTTTATAAGATCATTTAAAATAAACTAAATCTTTTAAATACGTTATATTTCTAAAGTAATATTTTTAAAAATCAGATTTAATATTTTACATTAATATCTTTATTTTTATCTCGTGATAATTCACGTATTATTTATAAATTTCACAACATAATTTTAAAATAGTTTTGCAACTTTATGAGAAAGCTTCCAAGCATGTGTGTGTGTATCTCTAATTAACATCTGTTTTTACAATACAAGAAACGCTTCCCATAATCTCAAAATAACTTAACAATTGCATTTTTAAAATAAATATTTATTTTTAAAAATAAATAAGATATCATATCAGATTTTAAAATAATTATTTGATATGATTAAAATCAAATATTAATCTCAATTTAAGTACTTATAATTTAAAATATTTCTATTCACTTTTAACATATATTTTAAATTAAATAAATATATTTGTCTAATTTAAACCTGTCTTTCAAATACTTTAGCTTCAAACATTTGTTATTAAATTTATTAATGCAGTATTACATCATAATCATCATCACTTTACATATTTTCTCAATATCAACACAATTCACATATCAAATACTCATAGATTGCTTTAATTAAACTTATGGTAACATTACCACAAGCAAAATCAACATCACATTTTTAAAATACTTCTTAAATTTAAAATTTTCTACTAGATTAGCACAAAACTTAAATGGTGACCCATACAAAAGGGCACAATATATATAAATGAAAGTTAAAAAAGAAATTATATTTGGAAAACACAGTGATGGCTATTAAGTTAAATAAAGAAAAAAACCACACCAGCGGTGGGCTACTAATTAAAGATATAAAAATAATATGTTTATGAAAGCTACTACTAATTAAACAATCTTCAAAATCACATTGTCATAGGATTAATTACTAGTGGAATTTTGACAACACCTATTGTGCCTATTGCTGGAGGATATTAAAACAAAAACAATTTTCATACATAAATAGCCAGATTTTCATCAGAGTTTAGTTTTTTCAGTCTAGTTTGCAGTGACAGTCTTGTTTCAGTTCAGATAACAGTGCAGTTTCTATTATATACCCAGAAACAAAAATGCATTGTTAAGCAGCTTTTGGAAATATCCTCTCGTGCTTCAGCCTTTTTGTCCAACAAGATCATCAAAACGTGCCTGTGAAATAATGTCTGCATAACAACTCAGAAATCCTCCGTCAAACGTTCAACTGTCTTCAAGAATAAAACCAATGGATTCGCATAAAATCTCTTCAAGAAATGTCGAAATCTAACCGGTTAGATATACTCCATCAGATGCAGCCAACAACAAGCAATATCCACACTCCAAAAATCCTAGGTAAACATTTATTTATTATCATTTATACATAGTAGCCACCACTGTAATTTGTCAATCCTACCGAGTAAAGTAATTTGAACTCTTAAGCATGCATAAAATGAACTATTGATGTGCGTGTGTGTGAATGTGAGATAATTTAATGATGTCACATGTTATTTATGCTTTTCACCCGATATATGTTATAATGTGTTACTTTAAAAATGTGCATGTGTTAAATTAGATTTATAAAGATGTTTAAATTTGATCAATTAATGTCGGGTAATAAATTATCTTTAAACTTAATTAATGTTAATTAAAATAAAATGTCTTTAAGTTTAAACTTTATTTGTCGGTCCATTTTGTTTACCAACCTTTTTTATTAAGTCTTAACACAAATAATTTTGTATAATTTTGTTATTGAATTAAAATTAGCCTGAGATAGTTTTAGGAAATGTTTTGAGCGCTGGATTATGAGCCTACTGCCCGAATACATTAGTCATCAGACTATCTGGCACCTCGGGGTTTACTCCAAAACAAATAAAGTATTTGTATAGTAGGGGTTTGAATCTAGCAGCTGAGGTGGGCCATTGTTGATTGTTAGTCTATCAATAAGATCTCCCATTTTGCTCAAACATGCCGGTTCGTTCACATAACATTTATAAGATTATAAATGTATTATGAAGGAGTTTGAAACCGGCCAAAACTTACATATATGTATAAATAAGTGGTTTCAGTGGTTCGACCAGGTACAATATATATATATATATATATATATATATAGTGCAGACAAATGTGAATTCAATTCTGATTTAAATAGTTAGCTCTTTAGCGTAATGTAAGTCCACAAAACCCAAGGCAATAAGTGCATTTTAAGAAAGTATAATCCCAAAAAAAAAAAAAAAAAAGTGAGAATTAAAAACAATATTAAAGGAGTAGATTGTTTTCCCACACATTCAAACTTTTAAATTTTTCAAGGTTTAGATGTTATAAGCAAGTGAGGTTTACATAACAGAATATTAAAATAAACACAACATAAAAAAACAAATTCACTTCTAAACATCAAACACAAATGAGATATATAATGTAAATACTGATAAAATTTAATTTTAAAATCTCTATAATAGATTTTCCTAAAAGGCTAAGTTTGATTTAGAAAAATATGATGGATTTTGCTAAAATAATTTAATAAATTACATTTTTTAAGCAATGATTAGGGATAAAATTAATTACCAAATAATAGGAAACTTAAATTTTTAAGACCATTCCTATCATTTAAATTATTAACAAAATAACAAATGTACAAAACTAAATGAGCTTCATCTATTAATTGCTTAATAGAAAATCTACATCTCCTGCAATAATCTTGACAGGAGAAAATAATAAAGTCTAACGTTATAATATGATCTTTGAATTTTGTACTTAACTTGGCAGTTTAGAATAAATCAACATTAAAATAAATAAATCGCCATATGAAAACAATATGGAGTTCTAATAATATTAAACTGTTAAATTTTATAGAAAATAAAGTTAATGAAGTATTTAAAGTAAGTTGTATAGACATTACATATAGATATTTTAAAGTGAATAAACGAATATAAACTAATCAAAGATTAATACTAATTTAAAATCAACATTGTTAAAAGATCAGATACTTGCAGGATACAGAGTTACCTCAAAACATAGCTGGAGACAGGCTTTTTTAAGGCAGGTTTTCTCAATGCAGTTCATTCCATGGGCTACATGTTGACATGGTGATTGGTTTGAAGAAACAGAGTAGTGATGGTAAACAGCCTTATTTTTACCCTTACATTATTTAGATGAAATTTAAACTGGCTTGAAGTAGGGTCACTGTGAGAACAAGATTCTAATTGATCCTGATAGTCAACATTTACCTATTTATATGATTTAGCCTTATCTGTCAGGATCCAATGTGCATGACATTTTCTGATGACTTTCTCTGTGGTCAGCATCTGCCTTGGTGGGAAATCTGCAATCCTGCATTAAAACATTCCCAAGAGTTCATTTGCTCATTAAATAAAACAATGACACAAATCTGATTTTTTCATCTAAATTAAATTTCACAAGCCATCATATTAAACAAAGCATATTGAATTTGAGATTTGTAATAAAAATAAAATATAATATAATATATTTTAAAAAAAATTTACATACAAAAATTTGAGAAATGTGTTATATTCTATAATTAAGAAATTTTATAATCTGATGGCTTGTAACACATTGAATAAAATAATAAATTTATAAAGTATAACAAAATTGCAAAGTCTGCCTCATAAATACTAAATTTACTGTTTTTACATATTATTTGGGTTTATTTATTAAAACAAAATATAAAATATTATAACCTGATTAAGTAGAAAACGATTTTAATGAAAAAAATCTTAAAAGATTGGTCACACTTTATACATATTTTATATTATATTTACACTTACTGCCCATTTATTTTATACATAATTAGTAATAATAACACAAATAGTCAAATGTTATAGCTTAGATGTACTGATTATAAATACTGATGATAAATTAAACATATACTACCACTTTAAGCAGATGGGTATCAGTTAATATATAAGACTAGGTTCAAACCAATATTATTGATGATGACATTGGTACTAGGTGAAGCAGAAATATATGCTATAATATTTCCAGCTTCACTATCCTATATTGTTTAACATCAATGTTGTGATTACTCATGGTCTGTTTCAGTCTCTCAATCATATATTCATTAACCTCATCATCTGATTCTAGATAATCTTAAGCTGTCTTCTTAGATGGAATACCATTTGTGTGATAATCATAAATTTTCACATAATTAATGGTTGGCTTCAATATATGTCCATGCCCCAAAATTAAAACTACTTTCCTTAGTCTTAATGTATATGTATATTCTTGTATTATATATATATATATATATATATATATATATATATATATATATATATATATATATATATATATATATATATATATATATATATATATATATATATATATATATAAATACTTCTTTATGTTGTTATTTTAAAATATAAAAAGTTTATTATAAGATATATAAAATATCTATATATACAACAAAAAACATGAAAATAACAAATTTTCAATAAAAAAGCTTTTTTCAATACATATAATTTGTATCCTTTTCAATATGTCTACTCATGATTACCATAAAACATACATATAGCGACATCTATTTATAATACAACCAACAAAAAACAATTATTATCATCAATTATTTCATGAATACATACAATACAATACAAAAAATAAAAAATATAAAAATATATAAAATATATTCCTTTATTAATTATAGTATATTCATATATATTCAAAAACACACAAAAAACACACAAAACATTAAAATATTAACATCCTTCTTATTTATCTATCCAATCATCTAATTTTAGCCAATTATTAGTCAAATTAATTGAACCCTTATAAGTGTTCATACAATTATTACTATTCTTTTTAATATAACTAGTTTCATATACTTTTCGCATATTAACATTTTTCAAGTAATTTAATGCTAGTATATTTTTAGTACAATCTATTTTATGACCATATTCTAAATAATGTATAAACAAAGCAGATTTATCATCTCTCCTATTTATTGCAGCATTATGTTCTTTAGCTCTTATTTCTAATTGTTTACTTGTATGTCCATAGTATACTCTTTTACAAATTCCACATATAATTTTATAAACCATACCTTTCTTATATTTTAAATCATCTAATATTTTATAGTTACCTATTAATTTATCTAAATCTTTACTGTTTGCCCAACCTATATTTGTATCTTTTTTACTATTTACATATTTTTTTAATAATGCATTATATATTTTAGGATGATATGAAATTTTTATCCATTTATTATCAGATTTGTTATTTCTATTATATTTATTTTTATAAAAAATATTATCTATACATTTACTTTTATAACCATACTTAATATATAAATTTTTAAATTGCTCTTTATGTAATTTAGCTATATTTCCATATGTATTATATTTGTCGTTTTTAATTGTGAAATTTTTAATAACTGCCATTTTTTGGTCCATGCTTGTTGTGAATCAACAGCAATTATTTTCCTCATATTATCTTCTTTTATAAAATGATTTAATACAATTTTTTTATTATCATCTAAAATAAGCTCTATGTCTAAATATTTTATTTTTTGTTTAATTTCTGAAATTGTAAATTTTATATTATATATATTTTTATTAAAATCATTATACATATTATTTATTATTCTTTTATTACCAATTATTAGAGTATCATCCACATAACGGAAATAATGTGTTATATCCATATTAATCAATTTATTTTTAACTATATTAATCTCTAACTTATCAATAAATATTGATGAAATAAGACCACTAATTGCACAGCCCATCACCCATCCTTTATTTATATACCAATATTTATTATTATACTTAAAATATAAATTACTATGTATTAACATTAAACTTTCTTCAATTATTTTTACTATTTTCATATCTTTAATTTTGCCATGTAATTTCTTTATTAATATTTCAATACTTTTTATCCTTGGTATACTAGGATACATTTGTTCAATGTCCATTACAAAAATACTATGACATCTATTTAATTGTATATTACCTAATTTATCTACTATATCATCTGTATTTTTAATACAATATTCACCATAACCTAATTTCTCTGCTAACCATTTATTTAAATAACTACTAAATTTTTGTAATATAAAATTACTAAAATTGAATAATAATCTAATGGGATTATTATTTTTATGAGTTTTTATTTTAGCAAAAATATAAGGATTTTCAAAAGATGAAGGGTATAAAAATCTATATCTTTCCATATCGATAATATTATTATCCCTCATCTTTATCAACAATTTTATATATTTACTTTTTATACATCCAATGGGGTCCTTGTTTAAAACCTCATAACCTTCTTTTTTATCTCATAATCTATTATATATATATATATATATATATTCATCCTTATCTATAACCACAAATCTACAACCTTTATCCTCTTTACATATGACAATATTTTCGTTAATACATATATCTTTTATCTCTTTAGTAATGCGTCTATAACTATAGGTTCTTTTTTGATCATTTATATTATTATTATTATTATTATTATTATTATTATTATTATTATTATTATTATTATTATTATTATTATTATTATTATTATTATTATTATTATTATTATTATTATTATTATTATTATTATTATTATTATTATTATTATTATTATTATTATTATTATTATTATTATTATTATTATTATTATTATTATTATTATTATTATTATTATTATTATTATTATTATTATTATTATTATTATTATTATTATTATTATTATACAACTGATTAGCTACTATACAATACAAATTCTTCTTTTCATCCGTAGATATATTTGCAAGTTCTATATCTGTTATAATTTTCTTTTTTATATCTTTATCCATAAATGGTATAAATCCAGGATTTTTACTCAATAAAACATATTTTGTTCATTTGAAAAGTTATAATTTGTTAAATTTATAAAATTGTTTAAAATTGTTTTATTATAATAATTATATCTATAATCAACATGTTCATTATTAATTATATTCAAAGAAGAAGTATTCCAATATTTCTGCATCATCCAATTCCATTTTCGATTATATTTTACATATATTTTATTGTTCCATTTAAATCTGTAATTATATAAAAAATCCATAAAAATATCCCACATGTTTATTTTTTCCAATGACAATTTGACATGCCTTCTTAATCTTTTAAATTTATTTATATTATTTTTTAAAATAATATATTTTTGATTAATAAAACCTATTAAAATATACATCTGTAGTTTTGTTACCAATTTTGAATTATTACCAATCTTTTTATTACCTTTTATTCCAATAATACAAGATTTAGGAACCAATTTATATACTCTGCAGTTGTTCAAAAATGTCAATTGACCTTTTATTCTCTCTATATACAAACATAATCTTGTTAAATCCTTTAGTTTCTTTATTATATCCAAATTCAAATTTGTTTTCAGGTATTGCCACAAACCATACATTTTGTTAAATATTTTAAATGATTCAATTTATAAAACAACAATTCCAGATATAAACACATCAATCCCGATAATAATTCATAGATACGCCATAACGTAATTTAATCGCAGTTACAATATAAGCAAGATCGTAAATTTAAAAAAATATATATAATCCATATAAAAAAAAATATAAAAATACTTCTTTATGTTGTTATTTTAAAATATAAAAAGTTTATTATAAGATATATAAAATATATATATATATATATATATATATATATATATATATATATATCTATATAATAAACTATATAAATATATATATATATATATATATATATATATATAATGTCTATTCTTTTTGCAGTTTCCCAACCAGATGTTTATTTCCTCAAAGCTAGAAATGGCACTAACTGTTTTATTAATCTCTATAATTCTATTTTTCATTTGATTTTCGGACATAATGTCATTCAAATTATCACAGCACAAGTCTGAAATAATTTTTTTTTAATTTTATGTCAAGCAATACTTGGATGCAGGTTTGAAATCCGATTGTAGTAGTCCAACACCATGATAATGTTAGATATTTGATCTACTGAAAAAATATTTGATTCCTACTTGTTCTTCTTTACAGTTAAGACATACCATTTATTTTTATTATACTATAATTCTTTATTTGGAGTAGTATTTTTATGTTGTCAGAAAAGATGATTAGTGAAGTGTCAATAAATTAGTCCCTAACTTTATCACTGGACACAAAGAACAAATCAATCAGTGAAGAATATCTGCTGTTAAAAATACTTGGGCATCTTAACCATATTTCATTTTCAATGGGTATACTGCAAGTACTTACAATTTCTGTTCTCAGGATTTTGGAATATTTTGGTAGCAGCAATTGGAATCACCTCCCACCATCACAATACCCAGCTTTTGCAACAACTTATTCTGAATGCTATGAATCACATTAGGATATCATTATCCTTAAAAATTGAATTCTCCACAATTATGTAATGAATCTTATCATAAATTGCAAATGATATTACTATATAATTTATTTGTAACAACATTATTTGTACATTTCTTATACCTAAGCAGATATTTATTAGCACTGCTATTACCTGTGATGATTTCATGTTAGATTTGTATAGAAACACATTTTAATTTGAGAGTTTTTCAGTAGTCCATGGGAGCATATTGTTACTGATCTTTATTGCAGATAAAATAATAATGTCATATTTTTGAGAAGCAATGTAATACAAAACTTTATCTGCTTTATAACCTCCATTTATACCTCTTACATTATTTTATATTATATTTAGTGAATTATTCATGAACTGGTAATCAAAGTGTCATTTAATTTGAATATTACCCTCCAAATCATCAACTTTTCTTTTAGTTTTTAATCCATCCTATTCCTTATCATTAACATCATTATTTAAAGGTGATCTATCAAGATTGGACAATGTTAGCACATCAGTATTTTTAAGCTTTCTATCATTGACATTCTGAGAAATATCTTCCATGTTGATTTTCATTTTGTCATCATTTTTATTTACTTGTTGGTTGAGAGGTTTTAGTAATTGAGTTAAGTTATCTATATCTTGCACCACACTTTCCATCTGTGAGTCAGTGTCAAAAGCATCTTCAGTGATTTTACTACTATCAGTATCTGTGGATGATTCAATTGACAATTATCCATTCTCAGGCAGGTTATTATCTGTATTAATTTCATTATACATTACTTGTTCATACAATTAATGTTCTACTCTGATTTTATTAACTATATTAACCCATGTATTAATAGATGAATCATTATATAGGTGATTCATTCAATCAAATTTATTACACTTTATGCAATTACCCATATCACACAAAGTTGCAATATGACCAACTCTATTACATCTAAAACACAAGGTGGTCTATCCCTTATAATTAAGGAAACAGACATTTGAGCTTTATTAACCTATATGGTAACTGTTCTTTTATTACTCCTTTCTTCAACATAAACACTACCCTTCATGCATTTTTGGTATTTGAAAGGCTATGCCAAGCATCATCTCCCTTTTCATATTTATTACCTCAGCATAATTTTCTATTTGCATTTTAAGATATTCGATATTGAAACTTGGTGGAATGTGCAATATTTTACCATAATTTAGTGGGTTTGCATTCTTTGTTACATAGTAAATTTATTTTTCTTAAGCTTACATCTCTTTCTTTTTGATTATTATTGAAGTATTCTATCAAAACAAACCCTCTAGTGGGGAAAAGGCCATATATTTGATCGTGTTAATCAATTTGTGGGAATTAAGGGCTTTAAAGTATTCATTTAGATCTGGTTTGTCAAGCACACATTCTCCACAGTGTTATTAGCTTGAATAACTAGACTAAAGATTGATGTATTTGATGACTTGCAGTTAATGAAATTTTTTTTAATAAGAATTTAAACCAACAAACAATTTAGTGGTAGGTATATCTGTACTTTTAGTTTTTGCATAATTATTTTTAAGGTCAAAAAATGTATTTTTTCCTCCACTAATTCTTTTTGATTATCCAATTCAATAACTTTTTTTATTAATTTTTTACTTATCTTGAATTGTTTTATTGCAATAAATTGTGTACTTAACTCATCCTGTGAGTTATAACTTTTATCACTATTCATTTTTCTTCTTTTACTATAGTTTAATATTTTTCACTCTGGTATTTCAAATCCAATAATATAATGTAAGCCTCCATCAAGTATTGTTCTAGTGTTTTCTCTATCTATGCCGATATATTAATACCATGATTTATTGTTTGGGATTGTTGTGGTTTAAAGTTAATACTAATACTATTAGTATTATGATCATTTCCGTCTTTACATTTATTGAATTCAGTATTGATATTATTATTTTTTTTAGATTACATTCATTTCTAATAGTCTTATCGAACATTTTATCTTTGCATTCCTTATTTCCTCCATGATAACTAACACCTAAATCTTTAAAATTGTCTTGATCTAAAAACAAACAGGGAACACTTGGTTATAAAAGCTAACAGCATGCAAATGTATTTGAACAATGATAATGTGGGATGTGTTCTTGAAAATTAATATTTTGGAGAGGCTTGTCTCCAAATATGATAAATCAACTCCAGAGAGTAAACAGGTCACATTGATTTTTTAATTACTTATTGAAAACACTTTTGGGCATGAAAACATATATGCTTTATAAAATTTTTAATATGTATATATCTTATTAAAATACTTATAATGATTGTATTAATAATTCACTAAATCATTATTCTAAGTTGCTGCAGTAATTGTCTTGATACTAGGTGAATTTTATATATGCCCATGTATTTTTGTAGCATAAGAATTTGGTGCAATCATAAGTCAAACCTGAAGTATGTTAAAAATGGATAAATCATTAGAGGAATAGGCATTAAATGATCTGTTATTTACAATTGTCAAATAATGAATTTGAGATCAGTGACATCAGAAATTGGCCTCTTTATGTCCAATGCTAAGAAAAAAATATCATTAACAAAGTGAAAGACGAAAATTAAAGTTGCATTACTGCTGTGTTATTGATAATAGGCTCTGTGATACCTGATACTCCAGAGAAATATCCTTTCAATCAAATAAAAGAACTTGTTGAACTATTTTAATTCACATTCCTCTAGACAATCAACATACTTTATTTCAGAAATCACCATGAGATCAGAAATGAAAAAAATAAATATTATAACATACAACATCATGGTCTTGCAAATAATTGTGTATATGTGTCATTCCTCAGTAAGTCACTCATTTAGCAATTTCTGTGTCAGTAAAATTAAATGTAACAAAGCTATAAAATGTGGAATTGCCCATGATTTTGTTTTTGAACAATCAATAGAATTTGCAGAGATAAAAGTTCGAAATAAAATACAAATGAGTATTTGTAATATATTTTCATCAGAGAAAAGGGGATTCAAAAATTGAAAAAATAATGATAACAGTAATAAAACTCTATCTATCTGTTTTAGTTGTGGAAATGTTGGTCCTAAAGCCAGTGACTATTTTCACAAAAATGAACACTGCAAAATCTGTAACAAAAAAAAAAATACATAACAAAAAAATACACATGAAACTAAGATATAAAAAGGAATAGATAAATGTGGGGAAAACAGCAACATCCATAAAGGGTATGGAGTAGAAATGAAAATCAGTCAGCAAGTCCAAAAAAATACATTAACAACCAATTCTGACAAAATTTAGATTCAATTAAAGGTATCTGTTAAGCCCATATTTATAAAAGTTAATAGTGGAAGTGGCACATATTATATTTCTGTGCATGAATGGAGTTCTATAATTTCTAATAGTAAAAAGCTACCAATAATTAAAATAACTGACATAAAATCTTTAGATGTTAACAGTAATACAATTATAATCAAAGGAGTAATTAAAGCTTATGTCAATAAAATAAATGGTAAAACTATGTATTTACCTCTGTATTTACTTTATGCCCAATAAACTCACTAATTTGTCATGATTGGGTAACCATTTGATGACTAAAATTTTATGGAATCATTTAATCATTAATTTCTATCTTGCTTGGCTATATTTTGAGATGGTAGTGTATATTCCAGTAACGAAGAGAAGATATGAGGACTATTCACATTCATATCAATAAGCTGATAACTTTTTAATGTTGTTAGTTTGGCAACCATTTATAAAATTATCAAACATTACACAGATACCAATTCATTGATACAATGTGGAAAGCCCTCCCATCTTTTCTTCATTGCAGGAATAATACATAATATTTTTTTAAAAAAAATAAATATTATATGAGATATACACAAAGCTTTGACACCTAATTCCATCATTTTCAAAAAAATGTGTAGAAATAGTTTTTTTAAAAACACATATCAAATCTATGTTAAAAACTATATTTTTTCAGGCCCCTGAATATAGATTGAATCGAACGCATCTAAAAAACTCCCAAATGTTATTTTACAGACGCATAAAACATTAACTAAATTATAATTTTAATAAATAATATTTACAAAACACATAATATATATATATAATAAATAAAATATCCGTTAATTAAAAACAATATTGTAATTATAATTGTAATAATATTTTTAACGGTTTATAAACAATTACAAACAATCTTAAAATCCGCAGAAGTACTTTCGGTTACTTTCTAACCTGCCTCAACTGCCATTAAATTAAAAAAAAAATCAAAAGCGGAAGCAAACGTCATCAATTCAAATTCCACGAATCTCGTATTTTAATGTTAGAAGCTTGTCGATTTATCAAATGCGTGTTATTCCTGTTTATAAAAAATGCCTCTTTATTTTTTTTTTTTTACTATGGTTTCTCTCTTCATGAAGAATTTTCACATTTTCAAAATTAAATTTAAATTTATATTTACATGTTTTTTCGTGATCAAAGAAAACTGAAGAAGATATTAAATCACCATTATTTTTATTTTTTACACGCTTATATATTAATTCATGTTCCTTCAATCTTTTCTCAATACTGCACCTAAATTCACCTACATATGATAGCATACAATCACTGAAAATTTGATATATGACATTACTTTTTTGCTTGACAGGTATGACATCCTTAGAATTATTGACTAATTTATTAATATTGTTTGGAACATAGAATGAAACATTAAACACATTCTTATATAAATCCTTAAAAAATTTTACTTGTGGATTTGAAATAAATGGAATAGATATCCATTTTTTATTATTAATCTTCATTTCTTTTAAATTATCATTTTTTTTTTTTAAAAATTGACATAAAGTATTGTTTATTTGTTCCATTTTAATGGAACAAATAAACAATACTTTATGTCAGTTTAATAATAATAATAATAATAATAATAATAATAATAATAATAATAATAATAATAATAATAATGATGATGATGATGATGATGATGATGATGATGATAATAATAATAATAATAATAATAATAATAATAATAATAATAATAATAATTTATTTATTTTATTTATTATGAAACAAACAATAAATGTATCATACAGTGAGATAAATTGCATACAAGAAAAATTTTGAGTGAGGAATTTAAATGTAACAAATAAAAATACTAATAAAATACAAAAAAAAAAAAGTATAAATATAACATAAAATATTAAAATCACACAGATATTACATTAAGCAATTCAATCACAGTAATAAGTAATTATAACATAACATACAGTATATACAAAATAAAACTAATGCAAGCATAATATAACCAGTGTCATAAATACTTTTTAAAAATCAAATAACTAGTGTTTATTAAATTCACAGAACAATCTTTTATAAACATATTAAATAATTTAGGACCATTATAATTAAATTGCTTCCTACTACATGTTTTAAGAAAATTAGGTAAAGCTAACTGATATTTAGTAGATAAACGAGTATTTACAACAAAATATTTAGTATCCAAATGAAGTTTCCTACAATAAATATCAAGAATAACTCTATATTCATACAAATCAAAAACATCTAGTATATTAAACGTGGCATAAATATCTTTAACGGATGTGGTAGTGATCTACCAAAAATGATACTCATTGTATAATTCTGTAAAACAGACAAAGTAGGCATTGCAAAAGTAGAACAGTTCTCCCAAACTGATATATTATAACATAATAAGCTTTGATAAGAAGAAATATATAAAGTAATCAAAGCTGACCAAGGAAAAAAAATAGATAAGTAGAAAAACATATAATTTAATTTACGTAAATGAGAACAAAGAAAGTCAATATGGTTTGACCAGGATAGTCTGGAATAAATAAAAACACCTAGATAGCAAATATTATATACAAATGAAACGTTAGCACATGTACAAGTGCTATTGCAATGCCAAAAATACTTATTACAAATAGTAATGTTAAGAGAATGAATATTTGACTTATATGTAAAATTAATAGATTTTGTTTTACTCAGATTAATTGATAAATTATTAAATGCTAACCATTTACTAATTAGGATTAAATCATCATTAATTATTTTTTCAACAAAATTATATGAAACTGCAGCATAAGATAAAGCAATGTCATCTGCAAAACCATACATTTTAGATTCTAAAGGTAAAGAAAATAAATCATTTATATAAATTATAAATAATATGTGACCCAAAACTTAACCTGTGGTACACCATGGTTAACTGTTATAAAAGAGCTTACAATACCAGAAATATATATTGATTATTTTCTATCATTTAAGTAACTCGCAAATCATGAAATAAATCCATCACGAAAACTATATGAATATAAACGCTTAAGTAAGAATTTGTGATAACACAGTCAAACGCCTTCGACATGTCTAAATAAATAGCAACAGTTTTAAAATCCTTATCTAGGGAAGTTGTCAAATTGTTTACATGACTATAGAAAGTGTCCAAGGTACTTCTACCAGAAATACATCCATATTGATGTTCAGATAAAATATTATTTTTAGATAAAAATGATATCATTTTTTTCTTTAACCACGATCTCTAACAATTTGGATATTACAGATATAATAGAAATCGGTCTATAATTGTCAAGGTGTGCAGGATCACCATTTTTAAAATCAGGTGTAATAAAAACAATTTTCAAACAAGTAGGGAACAAAACAGCATTTAAGGAAAAAATAAACAAATAAACAAAAACAGATATGAAAGTCGACTTATTGTCCTTAAGAATCTTTGGTGTTAACCTATCTACACCAGCTGAATGGACATTCTTTAAGAGATCAATTTTACCAGACAAATCCAAATCAGTAACATATGTACACAAAAAAGGATTTAGACAAAAATAAGCAAAAGACAATTCTTGTAATGGTGTTCTATCTATTGACATATCTGAAAAAAATTATTAAACAAGTCAGCAGCACATTTTTTTAGTATTTTCTATTTCAGTCAAATTATCATTGTGTTTTATACATTTAAATTGATTTGACAAAGGTTTCTTCACAAGAGAATTTATCAATTTCAATTTTAAAAAAATATTTTTATCATTAAAATATTTTTGATAATATTGAAATTTTAATTTCCGAATATCAGATTTAAAATCAGTATTTCATTTTTTAAGATTCATCAAATCTCCACCCAAACATTTTAAATGATTTCTTTGATTAATTTTTTCAATCAAATCATTCGTTATCCAGTCTAAACGTTTGCGGCTTTTGCTAATAAATTTAAAACTAACCTTAGATTTTGTAATTAAAGCTTTACAAATATCTTGAAATTTTAAAAATGCTGAATCAACATCATACAGAGCAAAAACATAATCCCAATTCTGATCAGATAATAACATTTTAGTTTGTTATGTGATAACTTATTAACATATAAATAAGTATTTACATATTGTCTGCAATTTAGCAACTTCAACACAGTTGAAAAATGATCCGAAATAAAAATATTTAGTACAGACGATTCATAACTTTGATTCCTGTTTAATGTGACAAATATATGATCCAAAATGGATTGACATGATTTAGTAATACGAGTAGGTAACAAAATAGCTTGAATAAAACCATAACTATAAAGCAAATTCAAATACCGTATAGTAGGCCCATGTAGATTATTATATAAATCTATATTCAAATCTACCATAAGAATTACTGAAGTAGTATGTAAATCAGACAATAACACATCAAGTCCAGCTATAAAATCCAAAATGATACTTGTATACGATCTATATAAAGCAATAATAGCTAAGACAAAACAAGGTAAATTCAAATGAATTAAAACACATTCTGCAGAGGCAAGAAATGGATTATGATACGCAAATTTAATGTTTTCTTTCACAAATACTAATACACCACCTGAACGTGAAGATGCATGAGGAGAAAGAATATTTGAATAGCCATCCAGAACATACAAATGATGTTCTTCAACAGAAATTTAAGATTCAGTTAAAATTATCACATCATAAAAACCAGCAGGAAAACCATTTAAATATACAACAAATTCATCAAAATTAGATCTAACACTTCGTATATTCATATGAAAAATATTTAAATTAGACAAAGTTTTACCATGAGGATAAAACGTATCGAATTCACTTTAGGAAAAAAATTTCAAAACGCCGACAACTCGGATTCAATTTTAATTAAAAGACGCGGAGAAATCAAATCATTTCTAACATAAACTAAACCATTACGTATAAAAACTAAACCTTTACTTCCACGCATTTTTTGCTTTGCCATCTGTAATAGTTGTCTAGTATGTGAAGTTATATGTTGGTTAATATATACGCGCTGATTAGATTCCATTAACAAAAATCAGAAACCGATTTAATAGTATTTCTTTTCAATAAAAATGATTTAGCTAAATTTCGCAAAATAAAGTGAGTAACAATAAAACCAGCTATATTAGCAGTAATGTTTTCAATTGCAAGTTTTTCCGCTAACTTCGTAACAATGGAAGTAAAAATTTTCATCTTCACAAAAAGGAACACCTTGTATTTCAATCTCACAATCCAACTGCGAACGTTCCATAGAGTCAATTTTTTTCCTTTGATAATGTGATTTTGTTTTCACAAGAATCATACATACTTGACAATCGGAGCAAATTACCATCATTTTTATCACCTTTACTCCACAAAAAATCAACATCAACCAGAAGCTTCGCAACCGTAATTGTAAGCTCTGAAATTGCCATATGTATAACCGGAAGAAATTTTAATTTTTCCAAAATATCATTTAAAATCAAGTTCGAAGAATCAGTATTATTTACCATAACAGAACCATCATCAACAGGTGGAATTTTACAAACATTACATCTCCATGCCTGCATTTTTTAAAAATACAATCATCTATAGGTCGCCTCTCCTAACGTTGAGCACGTGTAATGAAAACTGCTGCTGCAGCCCATACATGAAACAAAATTTCCATTTTTAGGTAGTAATTCATTACAAATCTTGCAGGAAGACATTTTATAAGCAAATCCCATGAAATCCTAATTTACTGAACACAATAAAATATAGTAAAACAAAACAAAAGCCAGGGAGAAAAAATTGAACATGTCTTTAAACTAGAACACTGGAAGTAGTAGTAGTAGTAGTAGTAATAGTAGTAGTAGTAGTAGTAGTAGTAGTAGTAGTAGTAGTAGTAATAATAATAATAATAATAACAACAACAACAACAACAACAACAACAATAATAATAATAATAATAATAATAATAATAATAATAATAATAATAATAATAATAATAATAATAATAATAATAATAATAATAATAATAATAATAATAATAATAATAATAATAATAATAATAATAATAAAAACAATTTAACATTAATGATATTTTCTTTTGTTTTATGAAATTCTTACTTGCTTGCATTTAAGGATGTGGTATACATAAATTAGTATTCTCAATAACATAATTTTGACTGACAATTTTACATAAACATAATAATTTGTAATCAATAATGTGGATTTGATTTTGTTAGTAGATTCAGCCTTTGTGATGTACGTATGAGTGGTGATTTTTTTATGGTTGGTTTAATGTATCCTCACAATATATATATATATATATATAGTAATAAAAACACATAATTACTTCTCTATAAAGTTTTCTAAAATATTACACACATTTACACAACAGATAACAAAGTTAATTGCTATAGATTAAAATTATTTATACAACAATTCTTATCAATCAACCTATTGATAAATATCTCATACTATTAACACAGACAAAAAATCAGTAATTACTTTCTTATAAAATAATATATATATATATATTGTAACAGAAATATAAAATAGAAAGAAAATTATTAATTATTAAAATATGTTTATAATCTGCCACTTGTCACAGTAGGAAAAAATTGTAACAGCATACAAATTAATGTAATGATGAAAAAGCTGCTAGTTTGTAACCTATTATAAATATACAGATGAGTGATAAAATGATAGTTGCTATAATACAATAACTAAACACTAAACATGATATATGATATACTCTAGCTGTTCATCATTCGTAACCGAGTAAAATTAAATGAGAAATGAATTTACTATGTTAGTTAAATACAATTTATAATTAAATAAGGATGACACTAACATATAAATAAGAACATATGCATATCATGCTCTATTTGGGTGTCTATATTTTTTAAATTAAATATAACATTATAGCCCATTTGCAACTATCCTAAACATTGATTCTGTCATGCTAATAACGAAATAAATAAATTATCCCATTTCTCAATACATAAAATAACAAAATGAAAATTAAAACTGTCATCATTAAAGATTTAAAACATTTAGATATTGGGGAAGTCATTTGAACAATAAAACATACTGGCCATTGTCATCAAATAAAATAATATTCAATATAGCAACTGAATAAAATTACTCACTGTGGGATCCCTGGAGTGCCTTATGCTTAACTCCAATAATAGATTCTTTTAACCGAGAATCCTTCTCATTCCTCTTTCCATGTATATATGACTATTCATGGTCACACACACACACTGGTGCTGTTTATAACAACTTATAAAAAATATCATATGAAGTTAATATTATGAAGTTGGAAAGGGATGAAATCACTCTTTATTCAGTTTAGTTAAGTACATATGTTTTCCCAAGAGTGCCACTAAATTGTTTTAAATCTAGATAAATATCTGTTTATAGTGTACTGAGTTCAAACTCATTTGGTCCATTTTTATTACACATGATGTGGATGACTAATAAAAATAAAAATGATATTCTTATATTTTATCTATGTCAATGAAATCATAAGATCCCAATATCACCAAAATTTATATATTAAAGACTCTTATAAATAAATATTAGTAGCTCATTTTACGTATATTGATGAATAGATGCAAAAAAAAAAATACTCTTAATAATGGCTTCCAAATAAACATAGTGAAAACCATTACTTAAGGGGATGGCCATGAAGCTAGTTACTTAACTTAATTATTTATCACAATATAAAGGTAAAAATTATGATGATAATAATGATGATGATGATGATGATGATATCAGCGATAGTTTTATAATGAACTCACAACAATAAATTTATCTTTATAAACTCATAGGCACTTCTTAAAATCATCCCTTGTCAAAATGGGATTTAAATATTACATTCACTAGCATTTATATAAGTTTATGGTTATTTACTAAAATACTTTTATAGTTATAACTAAAATTCAATAATACTAGTGATGATGACTGATCATCATGCCTCTCCACACATGATATTCTATTTTCTATAAACAACTATTTACTAAATACATTAATTATGTCTAACATTAGATTTACTGATTATAATTTATTTAATGATGATGGTGATCATGACTCATGTACAGTACTATGTTTAAATGGTGTTTTAGTCAAGAATATGATATCCATCTTTGATGAGAATGATCAAAACTCATGGGCACAACATAATTTTAGCTTTCTATTATACACCTATAATTATTAACACTTGGTCAAATGTCAAGCATAATCCCTATATACATAAATGTGAATCCATATTCTAGCTTGCTTAACATTTTTCTGAGCACTTGCTTAATATTTGTGAGTGCCGATGATTCTTAATATCTGTGAGCGATGATGATGACCATTCAAATAATAGAATCAAGACAAGAAAATACAGCAATATTTTTAATAAGAACTTGGAAACCAATTAAGATATATAATTATATTTTATTAATACTATTCTTTTTTCTTTCTTTAAAATCAAATTAATAAATGTACAATTGACTCTATTATTATATTAATTGGCTATAGAACTAATACAAAATTTTATATATGCATAACACGATAAATTTAATATACAAGTTTGTCATTTTGGATATTTTAAAACAAGCTGGCTTAAATTGATATTAGAAAAAAATATTCCATAAATGCTTACTTAAGACTTTCCTTATTTATCATATAATAAAATAAATTTCATATGTAACTTGTGTGTTTTATTTCACATCCATTCAAATGTGAAGCCCTGCTTTTAAATTTACCCTATTTAAACTAATCATGCATAACCTATTCTTTTGACATGCTTGTATAAGCAGTTACACTTGCACACACACCCTGTGATATGTTGACATATATTTTTAAAATGTGTTCCCTTATATTAGAGATTAATACATAAATCACATATATAAGAATATTCTTGCAACCTTGAGCAAAAGAAAAGAATATACATTATACCAAATTTAATATGCAAAAAGATAAATAAAAAAACATTATAAATGAATATATTGATAGGTTGCTCATTATCCTAACAAATGAAGAACAATAAAAAAAACATTTCAATATTACAATATATAATAAAAAAATCAATAAAAATATAATGAAAATTTAAGTTTAAAGATTTAAACTATGTTTGTGTTATGTTAAGTGATATTGAGAATAACTATCGAAAAACAAGCCCTTAAGGTTTCTGTATCAAAAGAAAGAATGCTTTGATTCTATAAATTAAAGTTTACTTTTATTAAGTAAGAATAAAAAATCTGTTAATGAAAGTTCATAGTTACTCAGATATTTTCACTTCTTATAAATGTCTCAAGTTTGAATTTTCAGAATGCTTGTCTCACGTATAGCTTCAATAATTTGATTTGCTCCATTTAAAAAAAGAAAAGTTATTGCAGATACATTTAAGATAAACATGATTTAATTGACTTGCTTATTTCCACAATTTTAAAATTATTTATTGTTGATACTTTTGATAACGCTGAATTCGTTGACTGGTTTGCTTCTACCATTTCAAAAAAAGTTATTACTCATAACTTTACATAAGTATGTACTGGTGGATTTGCTTGTCTCTACCATTTAAAAAAAATCATTGTAGACACTTTAGATGAATATGAAAAAAAAACTTTAACCAAAATTGATTCATAGATTAATCAAACTTAGTTATAAGGCTTTTATACAATTTCCTTTTTCTTTTCTCTTCTTTCCCCTTCTCCCTCCATTCAAAGGCAATGAACCTATAACAGTCCAGAAGCCAGAAAAGAAGCAATTCAAATAGATTGTGTGGTTGGCTTTAAACTAGATCATTCTGTTGGTTATAAAGGACTTTTGGTATAAGTCCATAGATAGATCAGTGAGTTAACCCATATATGCAGATTTCAAGAAGCAGAAGAAGTGGATTTATCAAGGCAAATTCATTGTATTATACACAGCAAAATATATTAATATCATTTTATAAAATTGTCAATAACTTCTTCCAAGAAATTCAATTTTGTTCCCTTTCTTTTATCTTAATCTTGTTGGAAATTACTTTTATATATGCACATCTTCATCTTACTGACTTTAAAACAAGAGTCATTTATCTCCTTCCTCAATTTTCAAAGAGAGAAAAAAATTCAATCGCTCAATCTCTTTTAAAAAAATATGCAAACTGTCCATTTATTTTGGTTTTCACGAACTCAATCATTACAACTCTGTTTAATAATAATCAAAAACTGATCATCACATCTCTTCTTTAATAACATTGAGAAAAACAACTGAGATTATATGTCTTCTTTTTCAACCTTGAAAAAACTGACACTTTCTAAATATTGTTTCATTCGTTTATATTGTGAATCTTTGATCAAAGAAAAGGACCACCTGGAAATCTTATCTTGAGATAAAGATCAATGTTTTACAAGTTTGACAGTGTGTTTCAATTAATACAAACTTAGGATTAATTGTTACTTTTATTCCATCCAAGCATCAGTTCACTGTCTAAATATCTACAAACTAGATAATACAAAAACAACAAAGCCTGCAATCTTAGTCATTAAAGATTTGTGTAAAAATATTTTATGTTTAAAACAAATATACTCACACATGTACATTTTCATATCCTAATCTACTAATCTTGATCACTTTACTTCACCCTTTCTTTCTGATCTGCTTTATTTAATAAGAATATAGCTAAATAATTTCAACACATTATTTAATAAAATATAACAAGTCTCTATATTAAATATTGTTTCTCATTACCTTCTCTCTTTACAACTGCTTATTTATTAACTATTTATAAACTATATAATAAAAAATACACACACAAACACACACACACACACACACATATATATATATATATATATATATATATATATATATATATATATATATATATATAAGTTTTTTTTTCTTAATTAAATAATACATATGTGTGTGAAATGAGAACATGTACATACATTTACCTCACTCCCAAACAAAAAAAAAATTAATAGTCTCTCATGACACTATCTTTCTTAAACTACTAACCAACTACTTAATATATCTGTTTTTTTTTCTTGAATACAAATTTGACTACAGTCTATTATTGATGACTATCCTCATGAACTATTAAACAAGTGTTCTACATGCATTATTACTTACTGATTCAGAACAACTTGCTATTGGAATTTTTATTTCCATTGATCATGGGCCTACAATTTTCACTTAGATCATTGGGATTATTCCCAGGTCAATTTATATTTGGTTTACTAGGATTTGTGGGATAGTGTTGGCCTAAATGATTATTCACAACCCTTATCTTGGACATTTTATAACTATAGCTCTCCTCCCTCCTAGAATATCCGTCAGCCTTATTTTCTGTAACATCCGAGGCATCTAACAGGTCTGCCACTCTCATTGAGGAGTACACATCATCCACTACCATATATATATATATATATATATATATATATATATATATATATATATATATATATATATATATATATATATATATATATATATATATATATTCCCAGGCCTTCCTATGTTTGGTTTGCCGGGTTTTGTGGGATATTGTCAGTCTAACTGGTTTCTTCCACCTCTCATATTGGAGACTTTATAACTATAGTTCACCTCCCTCCTAGAATAACTTTTAGCCATCATTTTTGTAGCTCCCATTGTCTCAAATTTGTCTGCTACACTTACAGGGGCATATACATCAGCATCTAACTTTAATTCTAATAAACTAGCTTTACTGATTACATCTTTCCTGAGATCAATTTGTTGCTGTACAGTGGCTATCTTCACTTCTAAGGTATGGGTCTCATCAGCATCTACCTTTAAATCTAATAAACTAGCTTTACTGATTACATCTTTCCTGAGATCAATATGTTCCTGTACAGTGGCTACCTTTACTTCTAAGGTATGGGTCTCACTGTATATATCCTCTTTGGGATTACTCTGTTCTTGAACAGCAGCTACCTCATAAGTTTCATATGGCTTCATTACAGTCACACAACTCTTGATTTCTATCATTTAGATATTTACATCCCATTGCTCTTGACTGGCTGCCCATGCATTACTTATATTTCTTCCTAGGTTTTCTATTTTTGAGTTTGATGATCTATTTTAGCATCCAATCTTTGAGATTGTTGATCAATTTTAGTATCCAATCTTTGAGATTGTTGATCAAATTTCTGATTTATCTCTTGTGAGTGTTGACTTATTTTACTGTCAAATCTTTGAGTCATTACTTTAAATTGTGCCATCATAATTTGTAACCATTGTGGATGGCTTTGCTTTTCTACCTCCTCTTTTCCTTCCATGACAAATTCTTTGTCTTGTTCCATATTACTCTTTTTTCTATATTTATTTATAAACTTATAAAATATTTATATTACTGATTCTGTTCTGCTTTATTCTGTTCTGCTTTATTCTGTTCTGCTCCCCGATTTCCTATACATACAGAGTTAAACATCTTTATTTATCCATCCATATAATTTAAAATGTTCAACCACTCTTTCTCAGACATAATTCTCCTCATCCATCCATCCATATCTTAATTGCCTTTAATTAACTTAATCTCCATCATCACTCCTTTTTACCTATATCTAATTGACAAAGTATGAGGTCATAGCCTCTATTTAAAAAAACACATTTATTTAATAATAAGCTATCTCTGTTTAAGTGTGACATTTTTAGGCCATCATTTATCTAGTTTTTTCTTAATGCTTTCATAAAACTTAACTCTCTGTGCCCTTTTTAATACACTAAGCAAAAAAAATACTTATATAACATATGTGCCCATATTTATAATAGACTTCATACATCAAGTTATATATATATATATATATATATATATATTGTAACGATATACAAATATGTCGTTACATTAATTTAAAAAAAAATATTTTTAAAGTTTGCATCTGTGCGAATGTATATATGTTTAACAAACATCTTAATTTTAGCGTTTAGTTTTTTACTTTTATTTGCGAACTTTTAAGTTTTTATTTTAAATTAATGTAACGACATATTTATATATCGTTACATTTTAGGGGTCAATTATAACGATCGAAATGAAGTGAAGATCGAATCTAACTGCAAAAACAATATCTGCAACTACCAGGGTGCCATCTAGGCATTTGAGCCTAGAAAAATTTATAGAGTAGGCAGATATGCGCTGTTAAGATTCCACTTTATTTAAATATTCCGATCGTTAGCCCAAGTCACTAGCTCAGCGGAGATGCAGAGATAAAAATCTATATCTTAATTTATATCTTAAATTTCAATAAATAAAAGCCACTGCCAGAAATTAACACATAAAAATATTTATTTACGCACATATAAAATAACATTTAAATTTTGAGGAATAAGTTTAACATTTTAGATTTTTATATTAACTTTTAATTTTATATTTAACTAAGTTTCAATGAGTTTAATATTTTATTTAGATAGTCAAGTATGAATAGA
This sequence comes from Epiperipatus broadwayi, assembly GCA_028023455.1. Classification (NCBI taxonomy): domain Eukaryota; kingdom Metazoa; phylum Onychophora; class Udeonychophora; order Euonychophora; family Peripatidae; genus Epiperipatus; species Epiperipatus broadwayi. The sequence continues at coordinate 2,191,525 of JAQFVV010006393.1, read as the reverse complement.
CTACATAGATCTGCATTTGAAAAGAAAATATTCTTCCCTGCTTTAACCTTAGGCAACAAATTTCGCAACCAAACTGGCACCAATCCATCTGATACATTCATGTATTCAATGTAGCATGATACGACAACACAAAATACTATACTGTCAGGAATGTACATCTGAACAATAAGTAGAAATAGAGAAGACATTGACTCTCCACCAACAGGAATGTTACATCTGTTGGCAAGTAGAACAATAAACAAAAAGCTCCATAGGAATGGACTGCAGTCTTCTGCAGACTTACAAACCCATCCATAGGCAAACAGAGGATGTGTGGCATATATCTATAATCCTGCCCATAGCGGACCTCATACTACATCTACAATACACAAATATATCCAATCCATTGAGCCAATTCAACTACGAAACGAATAACCTAAGATTACCCTCCCTTAATATAACTTTACAAACTATATAGCCATTTACACCCGACTTAAATTTAACATTTAGATACGTTCGCACAAATGAATTTTATAAAATTTGTTTTAAAAATGTTGAGTATAGATCAGCTGCACAGATTCCATGGTCAAAAACATTCCAAATTAAACACAACCGATCAAAATACAAAGTCATTGATAAACGTCACTTGCATAGGGAATAATCAATTCCCATTAGCATTCATCGTAAGATGCTGCAGTGATATCGTTGACCCATATATTCTAATCGAATGTGAAAACCACAACATAATCAACCGCTACAGAATCTATGCAACGTCTATACCCAACCTAAATTTCATCATTTAAAATTTAAACAATAAACAATTTATACAATAAGAAAAAAAATGGAAATGACTTTTATCAATCGGAAAACATATAAAATTAAACATTATTAATGTGATTTTAAACTTAAAAAAGTCAGATGGTAGTTCATAAACTTGAATGAAAGTTCTTAATTATTTTTAAATTTAGAGTTCATGTCAATGTAGCTTACGGTAGAAGAGTCCAGGTTTCTGCTTTTAATTCCCACGAGGCCTCCATTGGAAGGTAATGTTCTGGAGATGGCAATAGCTGGTTCAAGGTAACACAGTCTTTTCCTTTTTTTTTTAAATAGAGAGTGTGTTATGTGTGTTCTACCACAACTCTCAAACACACAATGCTGGAACTCAATATTTCTCTTTTTATAGTAAATCTCCAGATTGAATGAACAAAGATGTCACTAATCCAAATTTTCTTTCGGGTCCGGGCTGAGGCTTGGTGCTTCCATTGGTCAAGCTAAATTCTCTTTATTCTCTTATCTAATTTACTCTCTGACTTTTTAATTAGACAGCTTTTGGATAATTAATAAACAATCATTTCCATTTACAGATTACAGGAATTAATTAATACCTGTTTTTATTTTTAAATCTTGTACTTTTTTTTATAAAAAAGTACATTCAAATACTTATTTGTTTTTTTAAAAAAAAATATTTTTAAAGTTTGGCATCTGTGCGAATGTATAGACGTTTAACAAACATCTTAATTTTAGCAGTTAGTTTTTTACTTTCATTTGCGAACTTTTAAGTTTTTATTTTAAATTAGTGTAACGACATATTTTATATTGTTACAAATATATATATATAAAATATATATATATATATATATATATATATATATATATATATATATATATATATATATATATATATATATATATATATATATATATATATATATATATCCTTCTATAGATCTGACAGATATTGACAGCCAAAACAATGATTAGCAATTTACAATCATGAGATAGATAAAAGAAATTCAATCATAGCACTTAAAGCACACAATGCTCCATGAACACTCAGATGATCACCCCAATTCAATCACTCTAAGCTACTACAATCCATAATAGTTTATTGCAAATACTGTTGCATTGCCCTGCTTACTTTCAAGTTTTAGGGGCTATAATTCATAAAATAGTGCCTTGCTTATCTTTTAAGTCTTAGAGACAAAATATTATATATCAGAAAAAACTATGCCATGCTCTTTCTGGACTCTTAGAGGCAAAATCATGTTAGGCCTACTGTTAACTGCTTCATGATAAATAATAACTGATATAATCTGGATTGGAGCAGTGAATGAGATAAATCAATCACCAGTGGCATGAATACATTACATCCTCAAGGCAATGACAAAAATTCTCCATCCATCATCAAAATTGTAACACAACCAACCAAACTCTAACAATAGAATATCCAATCCAACCTCCAAAATCATAAATTTTCTATAACACAAACTTTTCAAATATGAATGAAATTATTATTCTACAATTCAAGGCTATCAATATTTCTATGCTTAACTTACAGCAATGCTATATTTCACTGATAAGCAAAATATTTAAAAAAAACAGTGCTATTAACTTTAACACTTATTATAAGTTGTGATATCTTTATATTTTAAAATTGAAACTAAGCTGTTTAATGGCTGTATTCATTTATCATCATCAAAAAAATGTAACAATAGTAATCATTTTCATAAGGCCAAAAAATTTGTATATAATAATAAAAAAAATTGCACACAATTTTTTTTAAAGTATACATCTGTCATCATTATATACTACACATCTGGCATATTTCAAGACATTATTTGGCTTATTTCAAGCCCCATGTTGGTCGCCATTTGTAACAGAAATAATAAATAGAAAGAAAATTATTAATTATTAAAATATGTTTATAATCTGCCATTTGTCACAGTAAGAAAAATTTGTAACATCATACAAATTAATGTAATGATGAAAAGGCTGCTAGTTTGTAACCGATTATAAATATACAGATGAGTGATAAAATGGTAGTTGCTATAATACAATAACAAAACACTAAACATGATATGTGATAAGCTCTAGTGGTTCATCATTTCTAACCAAGTAAAATTAAATGAGAAATGAATTTACTGTGTTAGCTAAAATACAATTTATAATTAAATAAGGATGACACTAACATATAAATAAGAATATATGCATATCATGCTCTATTTGGGTGTCTATATTTTTAATTATTTATAACATAATAGCCCATTTGCAACTATCCTAAACATTGATTATGTCATGCTAATAATGAAATAAATAAATTATCCCATTTCTCAATACATAAAATAACAAAATGAAAATTAAACTGTCATCATTAAAAATTTAAAATATTTAGATATTGGGGAAGTCATTTGAACAATAAAACATACTGGCCATTTTCATCAAATAAAATAATATAGCAACTGAATAAAATTACCCACTGTGAGATCCCTGGAGTGCGTTATGCTTAACTCCAATAATATGTTTTCCTTAACCGAGAATCCTTCTCATTCCTCTTTCCATGTATATACGACCATTCATGGTCACACGCACATGCTGGTGCTGTTTATAACAACTTATAAAAAATATCATATAAAGTTAATATTATGAAGTTGGAAAGAGATTAAATCACTCTTTATTCAGTTTAGCTAAGTACATGTGTTTTCCCACGAGCACCACTAGATTGTTTTAAATCTAGATAAATATCTATTTAGAGTGTACTGAGTTCAAACTCATTTGGTACATTTTTATTACACATGACTTGATGACTAATGAAAAAAAAATGACATTCTTATATTTTATCTATGTCAATAAAATCATAAGATCCCAATATCACCAAAATTTATATACTAAAGACTCATAAATATTACTAGCTCATTTTACGTATATTGATGAATAGATGCAAAAAAATACTCTTATTAATGGCTTCCAAATAAACATAGTGAAAAACATTACTTAAGGGGATGGCCATGAAACTAGTGACTTAACTTAATTATTTATCACAAAATAAAGGTAATAATGATGATGATGATGATATCACCATAGCTTTATAATGAACTCACAACAATAAACTTATCTTTATAAACTCATAGGCACTTTTTAAAATCATCCCTTGTCAAAATGGGATTTACATATTACATTGACTAGCATTTACATAAGTTTATGGTTATTTACTAAAATACTTTTATAGTTAAAACTAGGATTCAATAATACTAGTGATGATGACTGTTCATCATGCCTCTCCACACATGATATTCTATTTTCTATAAACCCTTACTTACTAAATATATTAATTATGTTTAATATTAGATTTACTGATTATAATTTATTTAATGATGATGGTGATTTGATCAAGAATATATCCATCTTTGATGAGAATGATCAAAACTCATGGGCACAACATAATTTTAACTTTCTATTATACACCTATAATTATTAACACTTGGTCAAATGTCAAGCATAATCCCTAAATAATTAAATGTGAATCCATATTCTAGCTTGCTTAACATTTTTGCGAGTGCTGATGATTCATAATGTCTGCGAGTGATGATGATGACCATTCAAATAATAGAATCAAAACAAGAAAATACAACAATATTTTTAATAAGAACTAGGAAACCAATTAAGATATATAATTATATTTTATTAATAATATTCTTCTTTCTTTCTTTAAAATCAAATTAATAACTGTACAATTGACTCTATTATTATATTAATTGGCTATAGAACTAGTACAAAATTTTATATACACATAACCGATAAATTTAATATACAAGTTTGTCACTTTGAACTGGTGGATTTGCTTGTCTCTACCATTTAAAAAAATTATTGTAGACACTTTAGATGAATATGAGGAAAGCTTTAACCAAAATTGATTCATAGATTAATCAAACTTAATCAGAAAAATTTTTTTTCTTTTCTCTTCTTTCCCCTTCTCCCTCCATTCAAAGGCAATGAATCCAAAATAGGCCAGGAGCCAGAAAAGAAGCATTTCAAATAGCTTGTGTGGTTGGCTTTAAATTCGATCATACTGTTGGTTATAAAGGACATTTGGTATAAGTCCATGGATAGATCAGTGAGTTAACCCATAGATGTCAGATTTCAAGAAGCAGAAGAAATGGCTTTAGCAAGGCAAATTCATTGTATTATATGCAGCAAAATATATTAATATCATTTTATAGAATTGTCAATCACTTCTTCCAAGAAATTCAACTTTGTTCCCTTTCTTTTATCTTAATCTTGTTGGGAATTACTTATATATATGCACATCTTCATCTATACTGACTTTAAAACAAGAGTCATTTTTCTCCTTCCTCATTTTTCAAAGAGTGAAAAAAAACCAATTGCTCACTCTCTTTTAAAAAAAAAATGCAACCTGTCCATGTCCTTTGGTTTTCATGAACTCAATTATTACATCTCTGTCTAATAATAATCAAAAAATGATCACCACATCTCTTCTTTAATAACATTGAGAAAAACAACTGAGCTTACATCTCTTCTTTTTCAACCTTGAAAAAAAACTGACAGTCTCTAAATATTGTTTCATTCGTTTATATTGCGAATCTTTGATCAAAGAAAAGGACCACCTGGAAATCTTATCTTGAGATAAAGCTCAAAGTTTCATAAGTTTGATGGTATGTCACAATTAATAAAAACTTAGGATTAATTGTTACTTTTATTCCATCCAAGCATCACTTCGCTCTCTAGTTATCTACAATCTAGATAATACAAAAACAACAAAGCCTGCAATCTTAGTCATTAAAGATTTGTGTAAAAATGTTTTATGTTAAAAAAAATACTCACCCATGTACATTTTCATATCCTAATCTACTAATCTTGATCACTTTACTTCACCCTTTCTTTCTGATCTTCTTTATTTAATAAGAATATAGCTAAATAATTTCAACACATTATTTAATAAAATATAATAAATCCCTATATTAAATATTGTTTCCCATTACCTTCTCTCTTTACAACTGCTTATTTATTAACTATTTATAAACTATATAATAATAAATACACACATAAATCTACCTATATATAAAACAATTTTTTTTCTTAATTAAATGATATATATGTGTGTGAAATGTGAACATGTACATACAATATATATATATATATATACAGTGTTTTTGATGTGTATATATTGTGAACATGTACATACAATATATATATATATATATACAGTGTTTTTGATGTGTATATATAGTAGTATATTTTACGTTTTTTTAATATATGTATGGTTTTAGTTTTTTTTTTAGAAAAACTTGTTTTGAAAGAGTTTTTTTGTAATTTTTTGTACAATGTTTTGTAAATTTTTGGCATATGTAATTATTTTCTTGTAGACTTATTCATAATGTACATACATGTATTAGAATAATTAATTTGTGTTTGTAAAGGCTTTTCTATTTTTATTTTGTAGGGTTTTGTAAAATTTTATAAGTATTTCAAATAATTTTCTAAGAAAATAATTACTGTTTCTTTTTGTTTGTATTAAAAAAGAATGAGATATTTGTCAGTTGGCTGATTGTTAAGAATTATTGTATAAAGAATTTTAGTCTATATCAATTAATTTTGTTATATGATATGTAAATGTTTGTAATATTTTACTGTTTACATTTTGAAAATAGCCATATTGCTGCTTTCTGATGACAACCAATTTGCTGGTTGAAATATTAAAACAACTTTATAGTGAAGTAATTGTATGTTTTTTGTTAAGATTTTTATACTTTTATTTTTATATTTTTATGGTAAGTCATGTAAATATAAATTTAGGTTTGATGTTGAAAGGGTTTAAAATCTTCATGTCTAAAAAAAACTATAATGAAAGAAAAATCAAGGAGGTAATTTTAATAAATACAAAGAAAGTGGATTAAATTAGTGGTCAATCTCCTACTGTTAAAATTCGAAATTCATGTGATTTGAATTGATAGCGTGGATTTCCGTTTTTGTTTTTTTTTTTTTTTTTATTTAATTGCAATTGAGGGGGGTGGGTGAGAAATTAACCAAAGTACTTCTTCAGATTGAAAGATTGTTTATATTTTTAATTACCTTTAAGGTTATTATTTTTATTATATATGTATAAACTAAATAAAAATATGAATTGTGAGAGTGAAAAATATTGTTTTAACTTTCATTATTAAAATAATGAATATGCTAAAATGAGGATTGGTTGCATTTTTTATTAGAAAAGTTTATTATTTCTAGACAATTAAAGTCATAAACTATATCATCAAGGATATTTTTTAAAAAATATTGAAAAAGATTTTTTTTTATTAAAAGCTGGGTTAAAGAATTTTGATTCAGTAATGTGAATAAGAAAAGCAAGTAATGGGAGACTTGTATTAAAATTTAAAAGATTTTCATCTAGCATTAATTTAATATTGGTTAAAATAATAACAATAAAAATGCAACTGTTCAATAAATTATTACATGTTGAGGGATGTGTTTTTCAATAATATTTTGCTTTTTGATGAGATAAATATATGTATATATTATATAATTATTACTAACACACACACACACACACACACATATATATATATATAGTTCTAATTTTCTAGATATAATTAAGTTTTATATCATAATATTTGTTAAACACAGATAATAATCAATAGTTTATATATTAAAAGTGAAATATTTTATTTAATTCATTAATTTTCAGGAATTTAAATTTATTTTTTATAACATGGAATTTTCTTTTTTGGAAAAAAATAAGATTGTGAAAATATATAAAAAAAGGAAATAGCGGAATGGTTTGCTTTTGAAACTGGTATAAATTATAGATATAAAAATAATCGAATAAATAATTTATTAGACGGCAAAAGACTTCAGTGACTTAATGTCAGATCCATATACTGTTATCAAATGAATTCTCAATCGATCGTTTCTTTAAATCATTTTAGGCTTTCAATAATTTAAATGTAATTGGTGAACAATAATACTGAATAACACTTGTTAGTATATGGTTTGTAAAATTGGGAAATACATTGTAATATGTAATTACAATGATATCTTAGTACTACTGAACGTTCTTATTAAAAATCACTTTTTTAAGAAAAAAATAATAATACCCCCATTTTTTAAACATTTGTTCAATGAATACATGATTAAATTAATTTAGTAGTGAAAATAATTTGAATATATGTGGATGTTTGGAATAAATAATTAAATGATTGTCATAATAAAATAAAATTACTGGTAGGGACATATCTATAATTAAAAATAAAAATAATATAGTCATTGTTTTAAAATTCTTGGTAACAATTTAGAAGGGTTGCTAGTTTATTTTAATAAAAATATCATCAAATAATTACGAAAAATGTGTGGGATGTTCATCTTCAAACGAACCTTCTCTACACGAACCATTTATAGGATACCAATAACAACCAATGTTAATTTATTGACAATGAATTACCTATGTTATTTAACTATTGTCATCTAAGTACTATATTATGCCGTTATTTATATTTTAAATATGCACAAAATTCCACTATAATGTAAAATTATTGAAAATTAATCAAGTTAGTACACAAATTTTAAAATGTCAAATGTCCACACACATGGACATAACCCATGTATATACATTTTACAAGTTTATTTTTTTATAATAATATTTTAATAAGACATTTCAAAAAGAAAAGATAAAATAAAACAACACAATTTTAATAGTTTTATAAAAGTTGTCAGAATTTTAATCGTCAAATATTTTTAAAAGGAAATCATTTCAATAAATCATCAAGTAATTTTTTTAAATCTCATAAATAACATTCTGCCATTATATACGTGCTTTTTATTAAACTTAGAATTAATCTGTTAAAATATTTCGACACTTTTTATATAGAAATATATTTACAAAGTTATGAAACTTTACAATAGCAAATTTATTAGTCTATTATGTGTTAATATCGCCTTAAATGAAAATGTAAGAAACATTCAGTTTTGACAAGTAATAAATTATATTTTATTTCAGTATTTTACTTGCTGAAATAAGTTTGTATAAACGGGATATGTTATTTCCGTAGATTTTTGAAATGGTAAAAAGACTAATATTAATATTATTAATATCCCCTATAGGTAAGTGTATAAAAATATATCTTATTGAAAATTCTCTATATACAATTTTATAATTTTGAATGTTCACTATTGTACTGTATCAGAAGTAAATTCAAAAGGTTTATTACAATCATTATGTTTGGAGATGACCTTCGTGGATTATATATGACAATATCATTATTGCCAAGAGAGTCTTTATAAGTCAAAAATCTACATGTCATTAAGATTTGTTAACATGTTAAATATACAATTTAGTTAATTCTCTTAATATACAACAATACATATTTTTTTGAGTATCACTTTACAGAGTATATTCACTTTTAAAATCTTTTCCACTTCTTCAAATTAAGAAAAAAAAAACAGTTTTGCAATGCATTGACGTTTTAAAAGATTTCGCCACATTATAAACACATTTATTGAGAAATAATAACAACAAAACAAATCACATTTATAATAAAGGCAAAGCATTTACTATACACAAAAATTATAGTATAAGCTAACAAATTATAAAGGTCGTACTACTACTAATAAAAAATATAGCCAAATATAGACAATATATTCAATTTATTAAAAATATTCAGTGATATACACCAGTTTTAGACATTATTGTGACTATACCGAGTAAAGCAAGCTGTAAAACATATTACAAAATATAAAGGATATTGAATAAAATGTAAAACCAGCAGTTTCATAAAGATTTAAACTTATCAATAATTATAGTAAAAATTATTCTTATAATTTAGAACAGCAGAGAGTACAAAATAAAGGAAACTATTGATTATTATTTTAAAATGATTATAATGATAAATATTTCTAAAACGCTCAATTTGTTGTATTATTCCTCTATAAAAAAATCTAATAATGAATCAATGCAAATAAAAACCAATTATAAGATAATTTATAATTACTTTTTAAATAAACATCAAAATGACAGCAAAAATAGTCTCTTTTTCATTAAATAGAAACAAATATGTACATGTACACGTTTCCACTGAGTAGATAGTTTGGCTTTCTACTTATATGATAAACTCTCCTCTTTAATATAGATATGTATTTTCTGTAATTGCACTCAATGTGAACAATATAAGTTGTTGTTTTTTTTTAAAAAAAAAACAAAAAAACAATGCCTCTTTTTATATTGCAAACCTCAAGCGTTGATAGGCGAGAGGTCAGCACAGCCGCCTTATAAGTAGTTGTCCTGGGTTAGTGGGTTCGCTTTCCGACTGATGCTAGGACCGGGGGGGGGATTTGTATGGGATTTTTTGTTATTTTTTATTTTTCGACATATGTTTAATATATATATTATATTGCTAAACTTGGTCAATTTACTAATACAGATGCAGACATAATGAATGTATTATAACATTAAACGTGGATAAATTGCTTTTGGTAGAATAACTTTTTATTAAAAAAAATGTAATTGTGAGTTTGAAAAGGAAGTTTTTTTAATAGATACATTTTACCAATTCATTATAAAAAAACTTAAAATTTGCATCACTTAACAATGTTGGAAAATAGTAATATTAAGAGAATAAATAGGTTTATCGAAAAATGATTTTTTTTTTTTAGTTGGAGAACAAGCAGGTATCATAGAGATTATTGAAAGAATTAACAGACTGAAATGGAAATGAGATGGATATATTGAGAAAAAAGATAAGGATAGACAGGATACAAAAACTTTTAATTTCAATCATAAGACATTATAACAAATTTAAAACAAAGGTAATCTGAGGAATGGATGGATAAAATAAGTTTTTTTCTGTGTATAGGGAAAAAGGGATATGCATCAGAGAAACGATTAAAATTGAAAATTGGAGAGCCCTTCATCCTACAGTTAATCCATAATACTTGAACGTAATGAAGAAGTTTATTAATATATATATATATATATATATATATATATATATATATATATATATATACAATAATATATATATATATATATATATATATATTATTGTGTGTAGATATCAATTTATAATTACTCAATTAAAAAAAACATTCAACTGAAAACAAGAGCTAATAAAAGTCAACTGCACCCCAAATAAGATTTAAAGTGAAAACTGCCAGAATGATTGCAGTCAATCTGAGTATCTTTTTGAATGTCACTGTTGACTTAATGTAGAGATTAAGGAACTGCAGTTAATATATAAGTGTAAGAAATCAAAATTTAACATTTTTTTAATTTTTTTTTTTACTGTGGTGATACTTATTCTTTTGTTGGGGTCATTTGTTATATTTTCCTTCACCTATTCTGTTGATTGGTACTTAATTATTTTGAGCTACTAATTTCTAAAATTTACCAAAATTAAAATAATCAATACAAGGGTTACATTAGACATATAGCCTAGAATCAGCTTGAGATGAATTTTTGTATGATATCCTTGAAGTCTAGCATTTATTTATGTAACGCACCAATAAAACATTTTATTGTAATTTATTTCAGACTCTAATAGTTTATGAAACCACAACCCCAGATTATATATATTGTTTTATTTTGTATTTTATGAATATACAACCCCAGATTATATATATTGTTTTATTTTGTATTTTATAAGTAAAACAAAACACAGCAAATAAATATCAAATAAGGATCTTTATACACTTTTGATTCTTTTTCCTTTCCTCCTTTATTGTTTTCATATGAAAATGAAATGTGAATGACCCAATAATTGAAAATGACTTTCTAATTAGCTTTGTATGAAATATCTTTTATTTAAAAAATAATCCATAATATAACATTTGTCTTATGGTTTCCTATCCCTAAAAAAAAATATTATACACTGGCATTCAAACTGTTTAAGAAACAAATTTCTTATTGGAATCCTGTCTAAATAGGAGTATAAAGATATACATATTATAATATTGAACAGACTATATCTTGATCAATACAAAACATCTATCTTTTTTATGTTTCAAGTTGCTTCTTGCTTACCAAATGATGGTATGAGTATCTTTGTGTGTATATATTCACATTTTATCGTTATCTTACCCCAATTAACATGGCAAGTCTCAACATTCTTTTTTTTTTCAAAGAATGGTCTATTTACTACCACAAAATCAAAATCCCAGTACACACACACACACACACACATACTGATATACTAATAAAGATTACAAAAACAAAATAAAAGGAAAGATTTCTTCCAAAATTATGTGAAAATTAATAACTACTCTAGCACATTGATAAATAGATTCATCAATTAAGTAAAACATCATGCTTTATTGTTCAAATGTTGCTCTAGAATATAGCTTATTACTATTATAACTAATTGAGTCTCTAATTGTACTTTGCAAGATAAATGAAATAATGTTCAGCTTTAGGGAACAGTTTATACTTACTCAACTCATTGCAGTGATGTTAAAATGATTGAACTGGCATAAACCTTCTGTGGCAAAATTATTTGGTAGCTATCAGACCATCAAATTCAATTTTTAGTTCATGGGTTTGATATTCTATACTTAGTGGCTTCTTGCATGAATTAAAACTATCTTCTTTCATAGTCATGCAACCCTGTCAAATTGGCATGCATCACTCATTTCAGGTTATGGCAACTATTCAGACTACATCTAGTGCAACAAAGATGGCAAGGATTGCCCTGGGAGTAATTTTCTTTTCAGATTTCTCTAGCATGACTACATTGCTTGTCTTTTTTCTTGACTAAACACTTCAAAATTAACCAACTGTCAGATTCAATATATCTTAAACAAAAGAAATCTTTTCAATTGATATCTTTCTTTACTCCCTTCATTTTTGCACATTTAATTAATTTTCCTTTTGAAATGAGATTCTCATCTTTTTGGTATTCTTAGAAATGGTAGTGAACTAAATGTTGTGACCTTTTGTTTCTCACTTTTACTTGTGGAATTTTAATTTTAAAAACGTACTGAATTGTTAAGCAAAAATACAATAGTAACTGATTTACAATACATTTAAATTACTAAACTGATATCTGCACTGATATTCAACAATATAGCTTATTTAAAACATTTTTATAAAATCGCCATCCCATCTTTTATATTATTAATATTTTAAAATAAAATTTCTATACAAAAAGTACAATCTGTATAATAAAAAATATTTAAGATAGCACAGTTATTAATGAACTAAAAATCAAACATTGAAATCTGAATCGTTGGCAAGGTAATAAACTTTTATAACTGATTATATATATGATAAAACACATGTTCTACTGTTTATTAAAGTTTAAAATATGAAATAATGGGAAGTAATAAAATACATACTAACATATTTACACATGAAATTGGTATAAAATACAATCTCATTACTTAATATAATAAGCCCTTCCACTAATATGTTTTGTATTCTGATATAATATTTTGAATAGATTCATTTTACTGAGTGAAGTTATCCATTTATAATTACTTAATTATAAAACATTCACTTAAGAACAGGAATGAATAAAAAAACCAATTGTCCAATGGCAAGCTAAAACATCCATTAAAAATCTTATATCACAATATAGAAACTACCAGTGGTGCAATTTATTATAACAAGTAAAAAATGAAATTTTTTACACCTATAAACAGCATTGCTTTGATCTTTATAATATATCTAGAATGACATTCAAAAGAGAATCCTCATTTTGTGTGTAATCATCCTGTCAGTTTTTACTTTAAAAGTTGGCTTGGGGGGGGGGGAGTTGGATTTCGTTAGATCCTGTTATCAGTTGAGTGCTTTCTAATGAATTACTTATAACTGGATAACTTCATACATTAAAACATTTCAATATAAAACATCTATTAAAATATATCACAATAAAATATGGGGTCATTTCCATATGGATAAGCATAAAAATTTTAGTAATGATGTTGGCAATAAAATTTTCAATCACTATGGATAATGCCTAAGGTTAAATCATTTTACTCAAGTTTTCTTATAATAGCTTGTTTGTTTTGAGATTAATTTAGAAATCACTATTAAAATATATTTATATTGATTTTTCACTATGATGTACAATTCTTTCTATTTGTTTCATCAAAAATTACAATTTTAATGTTCTAATAAAAATATTTTTAACTAGATTTTACAATTGTCATTAAACAAAATTGACAGTATATAATATATATCATGAAAAAAGAGAAAATTAACAAGTGTCTGTCTTGTGAAGATTGTTCTATTTTTTATTATATAAATTAGATGCTACCATTTATAATCATATGTTTGTAGGTCTTGGTATATAAAGATCACATATAAATGTACTTCTAACATTTAAGTTAGTGGTTGGATAGAATCAAAACGATCAACACTTTATATGTGAAAAAGGGGAAATGTTAAAAAGATATAACATATAGATATTAATACATTTTTAATATAAAGATTTTTCATAATTTCCTTTTTATATGCTTGGCAAAAGTACTAGATATCATACCAGATAATGCTAGTGTATAATTTGTTTAATCTATATAACACAAATGTTGTTGCTGATGTTGTTGTTGTTGTTGTTATTATTATTATTATTATTATTATTATTATTATTATTATTATTATTATTATTATTATTATTATTATTATTATTATTATTATTATTATTATTATTATTATTATTATTATTATTATTATTATTATTATTATTGCTGTTGTTGTAATAATAACCACTATTAAGCTAATGTGCTTTGTGGATTTTAACTATAAATGAATACTCTCACTTGCCAAAGACAACATAGTAAAGGTAATTTAAAGTGATTGTTTAATATCTTCATGCTCTCATTTCCAAATACTTAAGATTTGCTCATATATAAATGTTTGGGTTGAAAGGATAGATGTATTCATTCTGTCTTTTCACAAAGATTTTATCTTGTGTTTGGAAAATGAGAATATTTATTTATAGTTAAAACCCACAAAGCAAATGTACATTAGCATAATGCTGATTATTATTACAGTTTAAAAACATTGTGTTATATAAAATAAATATCATCATCATCATCATCATCATCATCATCATCATCATCATCATCATTATTATTATTATTATTATTATTATTATTATTATTATTATTATTATTATTATTATTATTATTATTATTATTATTATTATTATCATTATTATTATTATTATTATTATTATTATTATTATTATTATTATTATTATTATTATTATTATTATTATTATTATTATTATTATTATTATTATTATTATAAGCAGTACATTAAAACATGAAATATATATTTTTTACAATAATTTTGTTAATTATAGAAGAATGGTTAAAGCTATTCAAAAAATTGATTATCAAAATTATATTAAAAATACGGAGCTCAATTTTTCAGATAATCATAAAGAATTTTGGTATTCTATCAAAACTTCATCTTTAAGTGTTAATGACTTTTCAGTTCACTTTTCTGAAATTATTTTTAAATTCTCAACAATCTGGGTTTAATTTGACTAAGGGATGTTTTAATGATAGCATTTCTATCAATTGTTTCAACAATAGTGATATTATATCAGCTATCAAAAAACTCAAAACACATTCAAGTATAGGTTATAACAATATACCTTCTTTCATTTATAAAGGTTGTGTATAATACATTGCTGGTCCTTTATGTTATATTCTTATGTGTTTCATTAAAAATTGTATTTTTCCTAACTCTTAAAACTTGCCAAAGTTAAACCTATTTCTAAAAATGGTTCAAAAAATAATGTTAATAATGATAGACCAATTTCTGTGCTTTATACAGTTGCAAACATATTTGAAAGATGTGTTTATAAAAAAAAAATATTAATGACATAAATAAGATTTTGTTTCCTGTGCAATATGGTTTTTTACATGGAAGATCAACTGAGACTAACATTTTAACAATAACTGATCACATTGCTAATGCCTTTGAAAATGAATGTCATTTAGATGGTGTTTATTTTGATTTATCTAAAGCATTTGATAAAGTGGATCATTCCAGGTTGCTTTTCAAAATGTATAAATTAGGTTTTTCCTATAATTTGGTTGCATGATTTGAATCTTTTATTAAGAAGATAACAGCATATGTAAAGTTTAAGAATAATTCTTCTAATCCATATTATTGTAATATAAAAGTACCTCAGGGCAGTATTCTTTCACCATTATTATTAACTTTTATATTGATGCTTTGGAAGAGTTTGGAATTTTTGCATATTTTATGTTATGCAGATGATTGTAAAATTGTTAGGAATATCAACTCAATTAATATTGCATATTATTACAAAAAGATATTAATAATTTTGTGAAGTGGTGTAGAAATAATAAAATGGATATTAATATGGATAAATATTCAACAGTTTCTTATTCCAAAAAATCTGAAATGATAATTTGTCCTTATTATATTGAAGATCATAATATAAAATTTGTTGATATTCAGAAACACCTTGGAATTATTTTTGCAAGCAATGGATCATTTCATCATCATATTGAAAATGTAGTAAATAAGGCTTTTAAAATTATGGGTGCAATTTTAAGGCATGATAGACAATTTAGTAGTTTTACAAAATATAAATTATTTCTCTCTTTGGTTTTGTCTATTTTAGAATATGGATCTATTTTTTGAAATCCCAGTTCCAAATGAGATAGTATTAAAATTCAATTGGTTTAAGACAATTTTTCTATGTTCATTAACTTTTGGAGTGCTGATTATTTTATTGGCAGAGTGAGGTAAAAAGTCTAAACTTTTAATTGGCCAATTCACAAACTCAACTGTCAAAATATATTTATCTTTTAATATTATATTCACTTTAGTTTCATTTGTAAAAAAAGTATATTAATAATTTTTCAGGTTATGAAAGTGAAATAATTTTTTTTTCAAAAATAAATTTTTATTTATAATTATAAAATATTCGATAGTGGCAAATCTAAAATGAATGTTACTCACCAACTAAAAAGTTTTGCTGACATCAGTGATTTCTTTCCCAATTTTACATTGCAGAAAAATAAATAATTTTTAGTAAAGTCTTAACTATTTTTCTTAAATAATTTTGTTTTTAGCATATTTTATCAAAATAATTTATAATTTGTCAAAAAATACTTTTAAAATGGTCTAAAACATTTGTTTATCACTTTCAAAATGAAAGAAAAGAAATCATAGCAATTTAGTTATTGACAAGTGGTTTTTTTGTCCTTGATGGTTAACAGCCAATCAGCATCAAGAACAGACTGCCCTCTTTCATCAGTTTTATTGATTTTTTACTTGTAAAATAATTCATGAGAGGGCAGCATCTTATGGAACTTTTCTTAACCTTTAAAAATAATGCAAAATGTTAACGGTAGCATTAAAAATGATGGAATTCAAGCTACTTGAAGCCATCTCAATTTTAGTCACAATGATCATGTGAAAGATTAAGTTAAAAGACCATTATCTATCCCTATCCATTAGAAGAAAAATGAGAGATCTTAATATTTTATATAACCTTGTGAATTAAAAAATTATATTAACTAACAAAATTTCAAATATTACTTTTAATAATTGTTTACATAAGACACATACATTTAGTTTGTATTATATTAAAGTTTGTCGCTCTAACATATTAAAATTTTCACCTTTGTTTCATTTGCCTCATACCTATAATCTTGATTTTACTAATGAAAATATTTTTTCTTTGGACTTTAAAAAATTTGTTACTTATCTTATAAAAAGTATGGCATAAATTATATTATTTTTATCACTTTTACTCATTTATGTATATTAATTAAGTATATTATTGTATAGTTGTTGTAGTGCAATTCTATAATTGGCTTAATGCTATAGTTTTGGAAGATAAATAAATTGAATTATTATTATTATTATTATTATTATTATTATTATTATTATTATTATTATTGTTGTTGTTGTTGTCATCATCATCATTATCATATCATCATATCATCATCATCATCATCGTCATTATTATTATTATTATTATTATTATTATTATTATTATTATTATTATTATTATTATTATTATTATTATTATTATTATTATTATTATTATTATTATTATTATTATTATTATTATTATTATTATTATTATTATTATTATTATTATTATTATTATTATTATTATTATTATTATTATTATTATTATTATTATTATTATTATTATTATTATTATTATTATTATTATGGGAGAATGACAAAATGTTAGTATTGAAAGAAAGGACAATATTGAAGATATGATATTGTTGAAAAAGTTGATTGATGGGGAAATTGATGGCAGTAACTGTATATTGAACCTGATACTAGCCGTTTCAAAGGTCTCAACACAAAAGTAGAACTAACTTTTGTCTTTATTGAATTTGAAAGCATAAAGCTATTTAAAATTAAAAAAATTAAAAATAAGTTGTTTATAAGAGTACATGTATAAAACAGCTACACATATATATTTAAAATATATCATTTTAATTTTTTTTATATAATTGATTTTAAAAAAAAGTTATTGTTTATCACTTGTTTTTAATTAATTTAGTTAAAAACAAGCAAGCTTGTTAATTACATTCCTGTCTCTTTTATTTTGATCATTTTAAAATTCATTCTAGAAGTGGAGATTTAATTTTGTGTTTTTTTTTTGTTTAAAATAATCCCTGTTGATAATTATTCATTAGATTGAGCAGAGGATTGATATTTACCCTGCCTAATGTGTAGAATTTGATAACAGGAAAGGTTTTTGTGGGAATTGTAAGGTGGTATAAATGACCCCACAAATTTTGGGACAATAGTTTTTGCTTTTATTCTTGGCTAACATGCTGCTTCAAAGTAAGGTTCAGTATTTTTACACACTTTGACTATAGCCTGCTGAGATTCATAGCATTTAGGGTTGCAGTTCAAACATTTCATTGCTTCCAAAAACTTGCAATTGTTAACAGACTTCATTGCTTTACAAGATGTCAAAATCTACCACTCTTTGTTTTCCAACATTAAGATGTCTTGCTAATTTAACCAAAGGATGAATGCCTAACTTCCAACTCTCCTTCAGACATTCCATGAACATCTAAAAGAAACTGGACTCCCAATTGCCTTGTACTTGCCATTGTCAACACACCTGAAATATGAACTGAATTAAAAGTGCACACTTTACACAAACTTTGTTTTACTGTAAGGTAAATATTTTTCTTTTGTTCTTGCCAGAATAAATTCTTTTATTTAAATCCCCACTCAATCTTAAACATAAATCTGTATTTTTAATTAATATTCAACTTCATATTTAATATTTGTTTTTTGTTTTTTTGGTAAAAGTAAACTATTCACTGTACAGTCTGTGTTGGCACTGTTTCTGTGTAAAAACACAGAATTATACCACTTTCATAGCTGTACCTATGGCTAATATACGAGTGATCATTAATATATGAGTAGATCATATGTAGTGGTTATAATACATGGTCAATTCTTCCCCATTCAATAAAACTACATCTACTAACAATACTATGATCGTATAGTTTGCCATTGATTTCATTGCAGATTGAAATCCTATGCATATTGACAAAATTTGTTTTGTTGCTAGAATTTAAGATGAGAGTGTGAGCATTGTCATCTTTTTCAAGTGTTTATTTGTTGATGTTTATGATTTTTTGTATTTCCCAACTGAAAGATTTTTGTGTACTAGTAATTTTCAGTGTATTATTGATATTTGTAAAAATTTTTTTTTTGCTAATTTTGGATTTTTTTCGGGTCAAAAAAGACAAAATAAAATTTCTCAAGCTCTCTGGCAGACGATTGGAGTTGTTTGTGGAAAAATACCATTTCTGTCATGACTCAGACGAGAGTTTAAAAAAAATAACAAAATGTCTACCATGTTATTACATTTGTGGGACATCCCAAACAGAGAAAGTGAGGCAGTTGCGTTTTTGCAAACCCAAAACATCCTGCGATTCATTCCAGTTGATTTATTTCAGTCATATGTGGTTAATAAATTTATTTTCTGGAAAGATTTTGTGTTTTGTTTGCAATTATTTTTTATATGTAAATCATGTAATTAACACCCAGAATGACAGTGTTAAAAAGGGGCAGTGTAGTTTGTTGGACATCTCTTGATTGATTGATTTTTTTTAAAAAAAATACTTTTTCTATTGTCATACCTATTCGTTCCATTTAGAAGCAAAAAGAGGTTTTTTGTTGTTGTTGTTTTAAATCAATAAACAGCATGTTAAGTAGATTTTTAAAATGAACCCAAGCTAATTTTTGTTGTTAACAAAGAATAAAAAAATGACGTTTTATTTGTTATGAAAAAAAAAAAAAAATCTTTAACAAAGTTGTACGATTCTTAAAAAATATAAATAAATAAATCCACACAATGTAACAAAACCGGTTGACATATTTTATTTGTTATTAGTAAAAAATCAAAACCCATTTATATTTGTTATCAAGTCCAGATTTACTATCTACTCAGACTGTTGAAAGAACTATAGGACTACTGATCTTAAGGTGGCAGGCTTTACACATGTCACTGTTAACCATCATTACAATTTCATGGACCCCACAACAGGAGCTCACACTCAGACCATCGAGAGGTTTGGGGGTCTACTTAAGTGGCAGAATAGAAAACACCATGGCACAGCATGCCAATACCTCTGAAATTATTTAGCTGATTTCATTTGGAGGTGTCTTCACAAAGACAAGGACATTTTCCAAGCCATTTTGAAGGAAATGACCATACACCCTCAGTAACAAGTTGTATGCCTTTTTAAAATGTTGGAACATTTGTTACAGTTGATTTAGTTTAGTCATATATGGTTAATAAATTTATTTTCTGGAAAGAATTTGTGTTTTGTTTGCAATTATTTGGATCTGTAAATCTTGTAATTAACACCCAGAATGACAGTGTTAAAAAGGGGCGGCAGAGTTTGTTGGACATCTCTTGATTGATTTTTTTTTTTATTTTTTGTGTAAAAAATACTTCTTTTGACATATCTATTCATCTCATTTAGAAGCAAAAATATTTTTGTTGTTGTTGTTGTTGTTCTAAATCAATAAACAGCATGTTAAGTATATTTTAAAAGTGAATCCAACATAATTTTTGTTGTTAAAAAAAGAAAAAAAATACCGACATTTTATTTGTTATGAAAACAAAAAATCTTTAACAAACTTGTACAACTCTTAAAAAATATAAATAAATAAATCCACAGAATGTAACAAAACCGGTTAACATACATATTTTTTTTGTTAAAAAACCAATACCGCACTTGACTTTTTGTTTTTGACATTTTATTTGTTATTATTAAAAAAAAAAAAAATCAAAACCTGCCGCCAAAAAAAAAAAACCCCATATTTATAAATCTAAGAGAAAAAAGAAGTCCCCTTTTATTTATTATTATTAAAAAAACGAAAAAATCAAAACCCCATTTTATTTGTTATAATTAAAAAAAAAATCAAAACCCCATTTTATTTGTTATTATTAAAAAAACAAAAAAATCAAAACCTGGCACCCAAAAACATTCTGTATTTATAAATGTAAGATAAAATACCAAACAAATCTTTTCATTTATAAGCAAATACAGACATCTGAGGCAGAGTTTGTCAGACAGCTTTGGATTTTTTATGCTAAATCAATCAACAGCAACCCCCTGCATTTTTAACAAATTCAAAAAGAAAGTGTCGATTCTAATTTTAAATAACAACAACAAAAAAGAAAGTTGTATGTAAAGCAAATTGTGTATATTTGAGATATTCCAAAAAAAAAGTTAAAACTGTCCCTTATACTTTGGAATGTATCGAATCCAAAACCAAAAAAAAAATGACGTCTGTAAAAAAGAAACAGTAGATTTAGAATGGAAATCCCTCCCCCCCCCCCAAATAAAAGCGTATGTCAAAAATTATGTACTTTTGAGATCCAAAAAATAGTCAAAGTGTCCATTATAGTTTTAAATTTATCAAATGAAAAACAAAAAAAAAATAATTATGTCCAAAACAACAACAACAATATATTAAAAAGAAAAAAATTACAGCCGTATGGCAAAATACAATCTATTAGATAAAAAAAAATCTAGCGATCCGGTAATGTTATATCACTGTTTTTAACTAACAACATGGCCACCAAAGGCTGCACAGTTAATAGTTTACAAATACTGTTTTTTTTAAATTGTATTTTGTAGTGTGTCTTGGAATCTTAGTTTTAAGAGTCCAATTTTTTTTCAGTTTAGTTTATTGGAGAGTGACTAATGAGTTTGTATTTTTTTATGCCTAACTTTTTATAAATGATTTAGCAGTCTTGTATATTTTTAAATTAGCTCACCTGCATTTATTTTATTATCCCCTAATTGATGTAAAATACTGTGTTTGTGCTTATGCAAACCAAAAATTATTTTGGCTGGTGATTAATTGCGTTTATTGTTCTAGTTTCCATATTTGAAGACTTTGTTTCTTCTTTTCTTATGTCTCTGAAATGGAAAACTGGAATTGTTGTTTTTTTTTATATTTTTACAGATCACCAGTGGGAAGACAATATTTATCCCCTTGTAAATTACAGGTGGAGGAGTGTTTCTTTCTGCTAAAGTATTTAATGCATTAAAATTTTTTGCACATATGCACTCTCTGATAAACTAACTTATATAAAAATATAGGAACATTTATATTTAGCATGCTAGATTTATTTTGTCTTTACATATGACTTTAAATTGTATCAGAGTGTGTACTCAGAACTTTGTTTATAAGTTTATTTGTAATCCACTTCCTTGAAATGCTGGGGCAGATGTAACTGCTTTTCTAATTATTTACTTATCTCCTATTAATTTATACTTATCACCTATTGAGACCTTTAATTATTATTCTTAGATTAGTTTTCACAAATTATTTGGTTGGAAATTCACCAGTTTTAAATGTCTGTTTTCCTTTGATCCTAAATTATATTTTTTGTTTGTTCTTGAGGTAAACCAATCATCTTTGCTTTGAACATAGTATAAGATGCAGTTTCTACTGGAATATGACATTCTTGGTCTTGACATATTTTCCAGGTCTAGAAAAGCTCACTGGCACTGGTTTTGTTAATTTATTTTAAGAATGTATTGTTTTCTTATCTGTAAATGAGAAAACCAATGTTTAGGTGAATTCTCTGCTGAAAGAAATTTGATCGCTCCCTGTATAATTCTCTCTTAGAAGATCAGTCTGTTTGCCAGAGCATTGAATTTTAGTCATTCTGGTACACGCCTGAGCTAACCCTATTTGTTATATTATAAACTTTTTTTAATAATTTATATTCCTCATAATAAAATTTTAAAATGTGTTTAAACATAATTTGGCTAATGTTTGTCTTAGTCCTTCTATGTCTCAATTGTCTAAACAATATTTAAGATTTCTTGTTTCTCCCTGAATTTAGTCGGTAAAAACCATCATCATCATCCATTCTGATCACAGTAAATAAATTTTCCCAGATATGTAGCGACCTGGTGGCGCCCTCTGTGCTTAGAAAAGATTGAGTGTCTGGTACAATATCAAAAATAGAATCGAAAGTACCTAGTTGTTTACTAAAAAAAATGCAAAATTTCAAGGTGGATAAATGTAAAAATACTTTATTCAGTAAGTCAGTTATTGATAGATTGCAAATAGTATATAATCTAACTTTTAATAATATTGATTTGTTGTGATCATTTTGTTATGAATGTTACAAAACAACTAAATGTATAATTACATACATATATATAATCCTATAAATGAAAAAAAAGTTACCATTAACACTAACTGAAATAATCGTACAAACATATAAACCATTATACAATTACAAATATCCAGTAACACCCTCTGTTTAAAAGTCTATATCTCAATAATAGCGAATTTTAAAATGATACCACATTGAAGTTGTACGCTAAACGATATTAAATATTGAAATACAAACCAACATAAACAAAAAAAAAGCATGAAATTTTTAAATAAGCAACCAATCTTAAATTTTAATACTAAACTAACATGTTTACAAAATTATTAAAGACAAACTAAACATTAAATTTTAATCTTTAAATAGCCCTCCCAAACTATAAATAAAAAGAAAGTTACTGTTAACACTAACTGAAATAACCATACAAATATTTAAACTATTATTCAATTACAAATATCCAGTAACTCTCTCTGTTTAAAAGTTTATATCTGAATAGTAGCAATCTTCAAAATGATACCAGTTTGAAGTTATTACTATTATTATTATTATTATTATATCAGTATCCTGAGAAGAAATTTCGTTTCTAATAAAGAAATCAAAACATTGTGTTAGAAAATTATTTCATAATATAAACATGTCAGCATATGTTGCCAAGACAATTTATTACAAGTACAACTTTCAACAAACATTTAACTAAAATAATATTAATAATAATAATAATAATAATAATAATAATAATAATAATAATAATAATAATAATAATAATAATAATAATGATGATGATGATGATGATGATGATAACAACAACAATGTTTAGTCATGCCGTCATAAAAAGTATCGATATTTTAACTTCAAAATAAAAAAAGAAAGTAGAGAGAGAAGAAATAAACCTGCTCTAGAAAAGAATTGTGTCATTACCACATAAACCAATCTGTAAATATCAATCACCCCCATATATAAAATTTCTTGACCTGTTATTCTGTTTGTTTGGTGTTATGTAAGCTGAATTTTAATTTGTGCAGTTATTTTTTTAAAAAAATTATTCAACACCTTATCTAATTGTAGCTCTCCAAAATATATATATATTAAAAACCAAGCAACACTTAGATAGTCTCAATATCAATAACAATCAACAATTTCCAAAATGTTATCAATGTAACCACCTTTTAACGATAATGGTGAAATCCCTCTCACCGATATTAATTTTCTAATATACTTATATATACATTAAAGATTACAACAACATAAATTGAAATTATTGATATAAAGAAGTTTAAATAAATCCCTATTCTGAATTCAGATCAATAAATAATCAATTATAACATTACAAATTGTAAATATAAATTTCAAATAGCACCCAAGTATACTTAAATAATAAGAGTAATAATGCTGAAGGCTAAGTTGGTTTATATGTAATCAGTAAAAACAGTCAACACTTAGGCAATATCAATAACAATCAACAATTTCCAAACTGTTGTGAAGGCTTTTATTAATTTATTTCACCCTTATTAATGGTCTAATATACTATATACACACAAAAGATTACAACTTAACCACAGAAACTTCTGTCAAGTTGCAATATTTAGTGTCTATATAAGTATCTTAGACTATTAATAATGGTGCGAGGGATTGCACCCTTATTGTTTTAACCCTACCATATTAAGCTATTTTTGACATTTTTTTGTCTCACACATTTATGTAAAATAAATGATAAAATGATTATTACTTATCAGAAAATAAATTTAAATTCATTTGATAGATATTCTTGTTTAATACTGAAGCAGTCAATCTTAGCCTAAGATTGAGCTTCACAGTTCCATCTACTAACCTGTATTTAAACCCAATATCCCATATCACTCATTTTGTCGTATATATATATATATATCACTCATTTTGTCGTATATATATATATATATATATTTGAGATGCGCACCAAAGTTATAAAATTTTAACATTTCAATAATCTTTTTTAAAATTATTATTAATTCTTTTATTAATTATTAGTTCTTTTTTATTAATGTACATAGGTGTGGCTCATATATATATATATATATAGAGAGAGAGAGAGAGAGAGAGAGAGAGAGAGAGAGAGAGAGAGAGGAGCAAAATACTGACAAAATATTGATTTTTTTTTTATAAATATTTTATTATATGTCCTTTATACAACTTTTTCTTTTTAAAGTACTTTTTTTCCTATTAAACTGTAATTTATAAAATCCAATATGGAAGATGCTACAGTTCATTGTCCAAAAATAATTAAAGGGTTGTAAACACTATTGTTTTAATCTGGAGAAGATATTTTTAATTAAAGCAAAAAATTATCTTAATCTAAGTCTCCTTGAAAAATTATCTAAATCCTGATGAATATTAAATTCATTTTTTTGATAAAATGACTGAACTGTAAGGCAAAAACATAAATGTTTATTTAAGAGTTAACATTCTGCCTCACTAAGATTAATGTTAGTTAGATTAATCACATTGTTTTCCTTATTAGCTGAACGTAAAAAGCCATTGCTATAAAGATTTGAATTATAATTATTTGTGTTTGTGGTTGCAGAAACTAAAATATTGTTAGTGCTTTTAGAAGAATCTGTAACTTTATGAACCAAAGATAAACCAGCATCACTATCAAGAACAGATTGTAACCTTTCAGCACAATCCAATGAATGTGAAGATGATATAAATGATTGATCAGTATCAATTGGAATCATATCTGATGTAGAAATATCCGACACAATTATCAGAAGTCACACAATTAATTACTGTTCATGACTGATTAGTAACTAATTCAAATCCTGGCTCATTACCCATAACTTTGAACCAATGATTCATTTTATTACGAAATTTCTTCACCATTAACTTCTTTGTCAAAAAACCTATTCCTGTAATTCCTACTGTTCATCTATATTCATTAAATTACAACTACCAAAATGTACAATTTCTTTTTCAATTAATTTAAGTCTTACCAAAAATGAAACTTTCAAAATATGCAGTAATATAACAGATGTTTCTCTTATTGTACTACCCCATTTAATTGCAAGTTCCCTAGGAAATTGGTCTATGTTAGCAATATTTTTTTTATTCTGAGGCCTTTAGGAATTATGTTACTGTCAATAAAATTTGCAAAATTAATAATATGTCTATATCTAACTAATTTATCATATAATTTTATAAGTTTAAGAAATGATGTACTATGTAATATTTGTCAATTACTTTTAACCTGCTTATTATTTAGACGTCTTAGATAAACATTTAGGGATTGCCCCTGTATTAATTAATGTTAGACCCTGTAAATGTTGTTTATTAAAATAATACCTATTAATATCAAACTCTTTATCTACGCTAGATATATTATTAAAACCAGTGCTAATTACCAATTCATTACCTATTTTGTTAACTATACCCACCTCTAAATTACCCATATCTCCTTTAACACAATCTATATGTTGATCCGAAGCAGTAAGACCATCAATCTGTTGAACATCAGAAATAGTCATTGTTAAAAAGTTCTCTTGTTGGGAAATGTTAAAAATTATATCATCTAATGAAAGGTCTAAAGAATCATCTTTACATTGAGTATGATCCTCTTTAAAAACCTTTGGAGATCTATCCCATAATTATTCCTCCCTGTCAAGCAAGATTCTTCAACATCTACTAGGATCCCATTAATATCACACATTATAATAATTTGTGATTCCTGACAATTACATATCTCAGTTTGCATCCCCATTTCACATGTGAACACAGCTTCCATTTGAGTTCCAACATCAACAAAACAATATCCTCTCGCACTCAACACTGAATTCACATTATAAACTCGGTTACATCTCATCAATGACATTATATATTATTTTTGTATGTGTGCATATATATATATATATATATATATATATATTAATTATGGATGCATATATATATATATATATATATATATATTAATTTTGGATTTTTTATTTATTATTTCAATTTAAATAGAATTTAAACTTGATTAGGAGGAATTGTAGTTTTTTTTTGTTTGAATTTTGTCATTGGTTGGGTAGATATTCTGTGTGAGATTTTGTGACCAATCAGGGTTTTTTTCTTAAATTTATAATCTTTTATCAAATCTGTAATATTCTTACCTCTGTTGAATCTTTGGTGCTCTGATACAAGCAAGATGGTCCTGAGTGTGACTTACATCCACCATTATGTAAGTAGCTGGGACATGGGAAGACCCCCACCATTAGCCCATGCAGATTAGCAAAAAGGGATATATTTGTCATATATTGTAAATGCAGATTTGCAATGCACAACGTCTGTATAACACATATGTTAAAACAATGAAGAGTGCCTTCAAATTGTTAACAGATGTGTGTACTGACAACACAAACCAATTCATAAATTAAGCATTTAAAGTCAATGTTATTACAAAAGGTCCAAATTAATAAATTAACATTCTCATTTAATAAATAATTTATTTACATCACTAACAATATCTTAATAGTGGGAGGTATATTTTAATTTATTAGAGGTAATGATGAACTACAAAATATATCTTAATATTATATATCTATAGCCAGAATTGTACTATCATGTAAAATTACTTTTAAAAGCATAATTAACAACTGTATTATGGACAAACCAGAAAAACTCAGTATGAAAGATCAAATTTAAAAGTTATCTGAATTAATACAATGATCTCAAAGTGAACAAAAATTATTATTAATTCATCTAATTTTGAAACAGCAAGACAGATTAGAATAAGTAAGTGTTATACTACATTTATTAGCTAGACGATAAAACTAGTATATTCAGCACAAACTTATTTTTAATAATACACTCACTATTTCAAGATACATTTGGCATATTATGACATATATCAGAAAGAAAATATTCATAACTAAAATTTACAAAACTGCATAGACATCACTGCAAACACAAAAGCAAAATATAGATTCTGACCAATAATATGATTATTAATCTTACATTTTACTTTCACATAGTATTAAAGATTTTACATATATTAAATCTACAGACAATTAGCCAGATATTTATTGGTGATTCTACGATTAAATTAGATGTAAGATTTTGGAGATGAAAATTGGCTTTGAATGTTCATTTAACTTTGTATAATAGCTATATTTTGAAATATGAATTTTTTTATAGTACAGGCTTTTTCATACCTGCACATCTATATGTAATATATAGGGGGTTTGAAATCAGACTTTCACATGATCCACAACAATCCATGCTATTTCATACCACAGATATGTGTGTGATCAAGTGTTTCAGCAGTATGAGATAGCATGGATGGTTGAGGGTCATGTTAAAGTCTGGGTTCAAACTCTCTATATATAATGGCTACAGTGGTAGATTTAGAAATTAAACTTCATTTTAGAGCTCTTTGCAATGTCTTAGAAATTGGTAGATTTAGAAATTAAACTTCATTTTAGAGCTCTTTGCAATGTCTTAGAAATTTTACCTACAACATGTTGTTGGAAGCATGTCTATGGGTAGCATAATTCTTGGTGATGGGTATAACAGCAGTAGTTGTCCTTAGGATAAGAAATTTCTCTCCAATTGAAACATCCAAGAAACAAGTCTGCTGCAGGAAAATGTTCTTTCATTATAGTTACTTGGTGTTTTCAGCCTATAGGATGCAACTGGAGATTTCTTATGTCCAGGCTTGGAGAACAGCAACTACAGCCTGTACTAGTAAGCCATATTGAAATTTAAACTGGCATGGATTTCTTTAGCCAAGACTTTCTAGATTTAACAGAGTGTTTTTACACAGAAAAAAGTGGCATATTTATATGCCAAATTCATTATATTATATTTTAATAACAATTTTTTCCTACAAAACAAGCAATTAGCACATTTAAATTTTATAAATGTAAGGTGGAAAATAACTCATGCTTTTTGTATTATTTCTGGAATAGGATACTTTTTAATATATGATCATTTACCTTCCTCTCACAAGATTTCAGCAATTGATGCAATTGGTTAAGTTATATTAATGAGCTAAAATATATTTTACCCAAATATATAGTGTCTCAATTACATTTAATATTACTCTTCATGCTATCCTAAAACAGATTTGAATTGTATGATAATTTTACAAATTTATTTTAGAAATTAGCTTAGAAATGACCAATTTTAACCTTTGTGCTGATACTTATGAGACGTTTCATCGACAATTGACGACACTCTAATTCCGTCATTTTTAATGCTAAGATAGACATTATACACTTATTAGATAGGTCTTTAAAAGTTCTGTAAGATGCTGCCCTCTCTTGAATGATTTTAGAAGTAAAAAATCAATAAAACTGGCGGTAAAGCTTATCAAAGAAGAAAGCTTGTCAGTAATTGGCTCTTAGCCTTCAAAGACAGTCTGATTGGCTGGCAAGGACAAAGAAACCACATAATCAAAGAAAAACGCTAAGATTTTCAATTCGAAAATGATAAACAAATATTTTAGACAATTATAAAAGTATTTTCTGACCAATTATAATTATTTTA
Organism: Epiperipatus broadwayi; assembly: GCA_028023455.1. Classification (NCBI taxonomy): domain Eukaryota; kingdom Metazoa; phylum Onychophora; class Udeonychophora; order Euonychophora; family Peripatidae; genus Epiperipatus; species Epiperipatus broadwayi. Next base: position 2,161,634 of record JAQFVV010006393.1, on the reverse strand, counting down.
CTAAATAATGCTAAAAATAAAATTATTTTAAAAAAAATATTTAAGATTTTAGTAAAAATATTTAAGATTTTAGCAAAAAAAAATATTTACTTTTCCGTAATGTAAAACTGAAAATAAAAATTTACATCAGCAACTCTTTTTAATTCATTAATAAGTTTAGCTTTTAATTTGCCGCTATGGAATATTTCTACAATAAACAAATAGAAATTTATTTTTGAAAGAACTTTTGTTCACTTTCATAACCTGACAAATTATTAATATACTTTTTACAAATGAATCTAAAGTGAATATGATATTAAAAGGTGAATATATTTTGACAATTGACTTTGTCTTGGCCAATTAAAAGTTTTGATTTTAACTCACTAGGGCCAATAATATAATTAGCGGTCAAAAGATTAAAATATAACATGCTAAAAATAAAATATGTCCTATGTATATACATATGATTTACCTATAGATGGTGATTTTACTAAATTGAGTTATATATGTGATCATAACCACATAACCATATAGACACCCTTTAAGATGATTGTAGGGCTTAAATCTGGCACAGAGGGGTAGTAGGATGTAAATTGGTGAAACAAATTTAACAGAGTAAACATTATGTTTCAATATAATATATATGGAATATAAAAATAAAATGTCATTAATTAAAACAAAATTGTAATTACAATAAAAATAATAATAATAATGGTAACAAACTATTATAAACAATCCTTAAATTCACAGAAGTACTTTTGGTTAATTTCTTGAACCTGCCTCAACTGCCATTAAAATTCCAAAAAAAGCAAAAAAAAAAAAAAAAGGAGGTTCAAGAAGTTAACCGAAAGTACTTTTGCGAATTAACCGAAAGTACTTCTGCAAATTTAAGGATTGTTTATAATAGTTTGTTACCATTATTATTATTATTATTATTATTATTATTATTATTATTATTATTATTTATTATTATTATTATTATTATTATTATTATTATTATTATTATTATTATTATTATTATTATTATTATTATTATTATTATTATTGTAATTAATATATATATATATATATATATATATATATATATATATATATATATATATATATATATATATATTGTAACCTTATACTTTAGTGTAAAATATAAAGATTGATAGAACTGATTTAAAAATTTCTCTGTCTTTTTCTTGGTGATTTGATTGCATTGGTTAGCATTCTGAACAGACTATTTACTTGCATTCTAAATAACTTATTGGTGAGAATATGTAATATTTTGCCTTGCTTAATGCCTGTATTATTTTAATGTATATAAAATTGTTCTTTTCCAGCCACTGATTTGGGTCAAATATGTTTAACTTGTAAGAAATCAACAGCACACATCATGATTAGTAAAATGTGATTAAAAATAATAGTAATTCTTATTTATTTCAAATAATCTTAGAAATTATTCTAATTTAATTGAAAAGCCATTTATTTAACTAATTTTTAATTATTAAATAAAAATATAATAAATACATGTGTGCATTGCAGTGAAAGAGAGCATTCATAGTATTATTAAGAGACAAAATGGTGTAAGAATAAAATATAAGCAAAACATATTAAAGCATATTTTAAAAAATAATTAATAAGCAAACGGTTTTCTGAGAATTCTTATATGAAATTAAATATAAAATGGTGATATTCTATAATAGTATGAGTTGCTTAATTTAAAAAGTCTGTTGAAGTCTGCCAGCTACTGAATCAAATTGCTAATAATTTGCTAAATATATACATTTGAAATATGTCAGAACATTTAAACTTAAAAGTAGAATTAAAAGCAGAAATTCAGTATGTTTTGAAAAACTCTTTTGCATGCAAACTGGCAACATTAAATAAATATTTTAATTTTAGATGTTTTTCAGACATGAAAACATTACCTTTTTTTAAAAAAAGAGGTTTAAGATCAAATTTAAATGTTGAATTTTATTGAAACACCACTTTAATGTTTCTGTGTATCAGTTAAATAATGAAGAATTGATTATCTTATCTGAACGTATATTGCCAGTAATGTATTTACTATTTAATTTGTTTACTACTTGAATAATAATAACAGCCTTTAAATAATTAACTAATACTACTGTCTGATTTCTATTGTTAATTTTGAATTATTAAATTATTTTGCTCTAATTATTATTCCTCGATTTAAATGTGGATAGATAAACTAATATAGCCTGGATATCATAAACTGGATCAATGCTAGATAAAATGTAAAATTTAATAACTTATGAAGAACATTTTCATTTAAACTCTACATGTCATGCTTTTGGAATTATCTCATATTATAGAGCCCATGTAAAATTCATTAATTTAAAAGTACTCGTAATAACTAGAACAAACAGATAAAAGCACATCTATGAAATTCAGCTATAATTTATAATTATTACTTTGTGTATTGTGTATTTATTGTTCAACACATCTTATATTGATTTCACTGATAATATTTAATGTTCTGAAAATGTTGTACACTTTTATTTATGTATCTAAGTAAGAATGAATTAATTTTAATTTTTATTGTTATATGAACTTCAATGTGAGGTTAATGATTTATACTTTTACTTGGTTTAAATTAAGTTTATGGGGTTGAAGAAAATATTTATTTGAGTAAATAGCACTTGTGAAAAGATTTAGAATTACTAATAAATTTATGATGTGTGTCAACCTCTTATGAAATGTCTTATAAGTCTTTCCAGGGTTCTGTTCCTATACTCATGTCACTTGTATTAGAGTGTTACTTGTTTATATTTTAAGCAAGATAATTCAGTATATTAGTTATCCTTATTATTGAACATTTTTGATTATGTATTAACCCACATCTGGTGTTTTTCTGAATTGTCAGAATAACCAAGGATGATGATTTTTGCTTTGAAATATAAAGTAAATATTAAAATTGATTTACAATGTTAAATGGCATTAGTATGTGCTGATGGTCAATCTGCAGATTAATTATTTGCCACTTTCTGTATTTTTACACTTATTCCTGTGCCTGGTGGTTAATCCATAGAATTGTGTAATTATTTTTTTTGCTTTATAATGGTGTATAAACCCACATGTCATTCAGTGTTGTATTATTCCTATGTGTAAATGAATGCATCCATAGAAATATCATTTTACTTTATAAATGTAAGTTTGGGTGGAGTATTTTGTATTATGATGCTAAAATCATATTGTTCCATCCATAAGTATAACTTATAAGTTCAGTCATAAAGTGTAGCAGGGCATCTTATCTAAATTATCCTCATAATGATTAAATGTTTGTTAATTAATATTTTATCTGAACTGAAGTTTGAATTTTCACTTTGGTTTAGCATTGCATGATAGATAATTGCTGCAAATATAATATTATTTATTATATTATTATAGGTCTATGGTACTGACACATTGGGTATTTCTGATTTGATGTTGAGTTTCAGTATATTTTCCTCAAGGCAGAAATTAAATCAAATTATAATAAAATTTATGATTAGGCTTTTATAAAACTGTGCCTATGATATGTTTATTGAAGGAAACAAATGGAATGATATATTATTTATTTATTTATCTATTTATTATATTAAACATCCTACATCCATTATTTGTTAATCATAGAAATGTAAATAAATATTAATTTATAATTGAACTTACTGTGCCATTGTTATTTGTCATTCATAAAAACAGAAATACTATATCTTGAATAGAGCATTCATTGGAGTACATGCTGTTGTCAGTATGACATAAGAGTTTTAGTAATATTCTGAGAAAACATTTGAATGCTTTTGTCCTTGGTAATTTATGATGTGTGATATACAATAAAATCCCATTTGCTTTTTCTATCACTTTAGCTTTGCATTGTTGATTCTAGTACATGATACAATATTGATTGATTTTATAAACTTATAAGTAGATTTACCAGATAATGCTACAATTGAATTTATTTTCTTAATGTTATAATTGTCATTCATCAAACATAACAAGAGTCTCACTGCTATTTATTAATATATAAATGGAAAGAACACTTTTTTTCCATGCTTACTTATTATTGAAAAGCACATACCTAGACTAGAATTTGTTTCAAAACCATACATGTCACTTTTAAAGAATAATATTTAGTAATTCCACAAATTATACCATCTTGTCCATGGTTGGCCATAAATTCTCATGCAATGAAATATCGCAGATTAAAGTTTTGAAGGATGATAAGATTACATATTTATAATTTGTCTAATGTATTTTCTCATACTGCTACGATGGGTCTTTGTGGTGTACCCTCGCTGCAACCAGATTAAATGATAACAACTTCATATTATATCATTAATTTTGTTTGTTGTAATGTGATCAGATTTTTTGGTTACTATATATATATATTGAAAACAGTAAGATTTGAATTTGAATCTTAAGTTTCACCTTTTTCTATCATCTCTCACCCACCACCTTTATCCTACCTAAATTTAAACATTTTGGTATCGAATTGTGTGTGTAGTAGTATTAAAAATATATAAACATCTGCCAAATTCATCGTAAACACCCACATACTTTGATAACAAATTTAAAACAATAAATGAAAATATTTGATATATTTTTAAATTTCTCTTTTAATTATATAATATTTATATAATTTTAATTATTTATTTTAAATTATACACTTTCATTAATTTATTGCTGTTTTAAAAATCGTATTTTAAATAATAATTTTGAAATTAGATTTTAATTTAAAGAAAATTAAAAATAATTATAAATCCTCTTTGTACTTGAAATTTTGCAAGTCATGGTCAGTGAGAGATAATGGATTAATTAGAAAAATTCCCTAAAAGTTTTAATTAATAAAATGTTGAAAAGGTAAAATAAACCCAAACAATAGGAATGTAGCTTTCTGAATTAATTAAAATTCTAAAACGCTGGCTAATGCATTGATTCTCCTTGGGGCAGATTAATGGAGCTAAAAATAAACTAGAATAAAATTGAAAAATAAGATAAAGAAGGAGAGAAGGACATTTTTGATTTTAACTTTTTAATTAGACTTTGTGCTGTGCTCTTGCTGGTTTGGAGGCATAGAACATCCAGAATGGATTTCTCTTTTATAAAATGACTGAGTAAAAGTGGCTGGACTATTCTCCTCCGGAGATAGTCAATCACATGCCCAACCCTTCACATGTACCCTTCACAAATTGAATTATGAGGATCTGCTGTCCAAATAGTCGGAAGGCTACTGATGCTATTGAAATTAACCCATAACCTGAGTGCTAGGAAAGGACTGTTATTGCTAAACTAAATGAACAATTTGCAACTGATCCTGGAAATCTTATAAAACAGGTACCTATACCCAAGGCCTTTAGAGTATTCTAATTTCTATCCTTAAGCTATAGCTAACTCTATATAAATTGTACACTGATAAAATTAATTGTTAATCTATTCTATAAATTATTTTAATAATCTGGCTTACATAACTCTGTCTCTGTCTTGGGTGTGTATTTCTACTTTTACATTTTTTTTATTATTTAACAATAGCATGCCTAGAAGATTTCTGACTGGACTTCACCAAATTTTAAATATAAATCCTAATTAAAATGGTTGCCATCATGTGCAGTGACCAAATAGTAAATTTGTTTTCTATACTTATATTGGCTGGTCATCTTGGAAATCACCATAATTCTATAAGTAATAAATAAATGATTACATGAAATAGTGGATGTGTATCCTGCAAATCATATGATTAATATTTACTTATGTTAGATTATTTTGTTTCAGTTATTTTCATATTAACCAACATGCATTCATTGTTTCACATATTGTAAATGCAGGAGTCTACTACATAGCAGGTGGCAGACATATTAGTTCTTAGAATAACCACCTCAACTTACAATTACCTTTTAAAACTTGCTTTTAATTTTAAATAATAAAGTTATTATTTCGATAAATCCATTAAGTGCATTTCTTTGAGAGCAAAATAAGTTATTTATTAAATGTTGGTAATGTAAGACCGAGTCATAAATTTTATATTAAATCTTAATGGTATATTATGTTAGTTATACATCTGTTACAGTTTAGAGATGTGATAATCCATCTTCAAGCCTTGGATATTCTGGATCATTCCTGAATCCTAGTCATCCTACTCAAGTGGACATAATGAATGTTATTGTAGGGCTTGACACCTGTAACACAGTCAGGGAGCAATTGTGGCACCGACGCTTGCACCTGATGATGCTTATGTGACCTCTTTACTTTTGGGCCTATGGCAAATGACAGCCCATTATTTTAAATTCATCCATTGGCTCTGCAGTTTTAATGTACTGCCACATTCGCATCGCAGTTCTAAACGTACCATGTGTTTCTTTATTATTAATTTTATTATTCCAAGTATGACTCCATCTCTATGTTACATGACATAAATTCACTCTCAAATCAATGTCTGACCATAATTAATTCCATATAAATTTCTTATTTAATTAAATAAAATATATGTCTGCAGCTGCTATTATCATCTCTAATTTAGACTCATGCATTGCAAAGATATTAAATCCCTGAAGGCATGATCTTAAAATACTTGCTCAAGAATTCCGGTAGCTAGATTACATCAGTCAAATAATTGTACTTCATTGTAAATATAAAACAGTATCAGAAAAATAATACCGCTACTAGAATTTTATTATAATAATGTTTTAATTAAATAAATTTTAGCATGAAATGTTATAATTAAATAATTTCAAACCATACGTTTGCCATCATATATTTATTTATTCAACATACCTTCAGGGTAATATCTCCTCGATTATTTAAAATATAAATGTCTAGATTTAGAATTATTATCTATCTAACTCAAAAATAAAGTCTATGAGTCTCTCACATCTCCCTGATCCCCATGCCTAAAAAAATGTTTACTAATGTAGTATCAGATGCATTGTTTTGTAGTGTGTATTGTGGAACCAAATAATCCATGTTCGAACTCAGCACTGCTTGTAGCTTCACTACCTATGGTGCTGCGTTTCTGTGTGGTGGTGGAATTCTGCACTATGTTAATGAAGCATCCGAATCTGACTGTTACAATATATATATATAAATCAGTAAATAAAATGAGCAAGTCCCACAGTGTACGCAATTCAAAACCTGTGGCTGTATAAAATGGAATGTTGTTTCAATTTATCATAAGGATCTAGGAATATTTTAATTACTTCACTTAATGGCCCACCATGTCTGTAACCATAATTTATAATGGTATGCATTGAATACAATACTAATTAAGTAAACTAAATTTGTAAGTGCATAAATATGATTAATTTATTAAATAGTGTACTACATTATAGAACCAAAATCTATATTATCATAAATAATCTTAACTATTATCAATTAAATAAATAATTAATTTCATGTGAACCCTATGGATAATTTAATTGCAAAATATAATAGCATGAGACATATATAATAATAATCAAAGAAATACACACAAATACTGGAGCACTGGTTTATTTAATTAAAACAAAAAATAAAAGTTTATTAAGTAATTAACTTAATTAATTAATAAAATCTGTATAAGGAAGTTGATAAAATACGATTAAAAATTATAAAGATATATACATGTCTGTCAAACTTAACTAACATAATAACTTAGTGTATCTATTGCAAAATATAATTGTGTAAAAGCTTTTAAATTAATACTAAAAACACATATACTTTATGAATCTAAAATAAAGTAATCATAAGTTCCAAATTTTAATCAAAATATTAATAATTTATTTACAAAAAATAATATTTTTAAAAGTAAAATAATAATAAACTGATTAATCGATATAAATTTATTTGATAGTCTGTAATATTAAAATTCTCTATCCTGTATTACCAATGATATAAATGATGATACACTCCTTAACTAAAAAGATAATATTTATCTATATCTTTAGTAATAAATAAATATATTAAAAATATTAAATGATCAAATCTGTTTGAGTTTGTTTTTCAAACTTTTACCACTATAAAAGAAAGATTTTTTTAGATACAATTATTGTTTTACAAATACACTTAAATGATTTATTTTAAATATAAATCGTTTATTTAACCTTTAATTATATTATATTTCAAACCCAGAATTAAGTAATAAAACAAACAAAAACATCTTTCTACAATGTTATATAAAAATTACATTAAATTTTAATACTATTTACTGAGGCTATAACCTCGATAATATGCGTATAAAATGCGATAGTAGGGACCTCTACAGGTGTTTTAACCACAAGCTTACGCTATGGAAAAAAAGAGGGAAACCCTTCTTTACTTCAACCTACTTTCTATTTAAATAGATGAAGTTGAAGTGGTTAGATCTGCGAGCGTGAAGCACATGCACTTTAAAGATAAATTATAAATTAATATTCTCCCTTTTCCAGAACCAAGATATAGTCTTTTTGAAAAGATGGAATGAATCCACACATCCTTTCAACCCAAACATTTATGTATGGGCAAATCTTAAGCGTATGGAAATGAGAACATGAATAAGTTAAACAATCACTTTAAATTACATTTATTATGTTTGAACAAATTATGCTTGTGAAATCTTTACAATTTACAATAAGTCATTCTTTGTTGAAATTAAACATATATAATGAGATATTATTTTATATAGTGCTATGTAAAATTTTGAAAGCATTAGAGTAGATTTGAATTATTACAATAACAATAGATTAATAAAGTATACTGGAATATGCTTTAGTTATTGTTTTGGTTTTCATTTAATTGCTAATCAAATAATTAGCTTAATCATATATTATTGTTTAGGGCAATGATATACAATTTCATTGTTCATTGCAGTTTACTTTGTAATTGTGATAGATTTGTTGATGTCTGGAAAAGATAATCTCATTATTCTTTTGTTTAACATATAGCTTAAAGTAATTAGTCTTTAGTAGAGATTATTAGTGCTTTATGATGGTTTATTACATAATGGCGACCCGATTGAGCTAGATTAGATTAGATTAAATTAGATTTTTTTATTATTTTTGATCAGATCCGATTGATCATCCTCCCCATCATCAGCATTGATGGATTTATGCAGTTACAATATTTTTATATATATATATATATATATATATATATATATATATATTATATATATATATATATATATATATATATATATATATATATATATATCAGATGACAGTAGGAAAGTAGGACTAAAGATAAATGTTAAAAGACTAAAGTAATGTTTAATCGATTTGCTCAAAATATGAAAATAAAGATTGATTATGATGAATTAGAAGAGGTTAATAGTTACAAATACCTTGTCAGATTATTAATACAGATGGAAACATAATGGATGAAATTAATCATACAATTAAATTTGGTTGGAGTGCTTTTGGTAGAAATAACTTGATACTAAAAGGAAATATGCCTAAGTGTTTGAAAAGGAAGGTTTTTAACAAATGTGTTTTACCAGTTCTTACTTATGGATCTGAGACTTGGACACTGAATATAGAAGAGCAATACAGAGACTTCAGACTCCTCAAAGAAGTATGAAGAGATGCATGTTGTGAGTAACAAGAAGAGATCGAAAATGCAATGTATGGGTAAGAGAACAACAGGTGTTACTGACCTCATTGAAAAAAATTAAAAGATTGAAGTGTAGATGAGCTGGACATATTGCTAGAAGAGATGATAATAGATGGACAATTGAAATCTTGAACTTGATTCCAAGATATTGAAAAAGACCCAGAAAGAGACCACATGTGAGATGGATGTATGAAATAAGTAAGTGTGCAGAGGTGATGTTGAGAAGAGAAGCTAAAGATCAGAGAAGATGGCTTGAACTTGGGGAGACCTTCATCCTGCAGTGGATTGATAATGGTTGATGATGATCATTTATATATAAAACTAAATGTAATAATTAAAATATATGATATGAATTATTTCCACAAATCATTGCATATCCTTAAATGGATTATTTATCTGAACACATTTTAATAGTAATAATAAACAGTATGCTAATATCTATAATTCAATAACATAGTGATCCGTATTAAATTTTGATGTGAGGCAAATTCGTGATGTAAAATCTATATAAAGTTTTATCTCTGTTAGAAAGTCGCATTTCATATTTATAAAATTACAATTATAGTAAATCCTGGCAATATTAACATTTTTCATTGTTGTATAAAATAATCATGATTTTACCCTTTCCAATACATAAAATAATTTTCAATAAATCCAATCATTATCCATTTTTTTCATTATCCATTTAATTTTTAATGCATACAATAAATATATTAATAATTACATTGTTGAGTATTGAATAATTATCTTCCATTTTATAGCATAAATTCTTTTAGATAATTTCAATTTAAGTTATTACAAAACCATATAAAACAAATTTGCCTATGAGAGATAATGTTTATTTTTAATTTATCCTTTCATTTCTAGGCTTTAATTTCACTATTGGCCTAGATACTATATAAATGAGAAGTTCCGTTATACAACTCTTTTTTATAATTTATTATGTTATTGTTTTACCTAATTCAGAGTTTTTTAGCATATAATAGTGCTCCTAAAAAAATGTTAATATTTTAAAAATAAATACTTTAAAACAAAAATATTAACACAATAAATTTACAATATTTTTAAAATCATAACTTCAATATAAAATAAATTAATACATATTGTATCCCTATTTGTTAAACATAAAATATTACAACAGTAACTTTCTATTAAGAACAATTGTTATAAAATAATAATGGTTCATAAATATTAAAACAGTTTAAACAAAAAACAGGTTTGAATTTGTAAAAAGAACATTTACTTAAAGCTCAGCACATTGAATATAGAGTAATATCATAATCATAATATGCTGTTCTAAAAGGTTTTCTCCATAGAGACATAAAGCTGTGCAAATTCAAGATTAATCGGAGAAGAAACATCGATATTTGCTATGAAGACCTAATAAAAATTTGATATGATTTTAAAAACAATAACGACAATTATGACAAATTTTTATAACAAAATATTGCACCCTACAAACATTCAACCTAAGAATAAAAAAAATGATTTACTCTCCCTTATGCTTTGAAACATGCACACACACACAAATAATTGTACTAATAAGTACAATGTCACTTTTCACTCTCATCCATATTTAATAATTATTAAATAATTCAAAAGACAAAATGACTGGAGAGTCTATATATCAAATATTATACCTAATTAATTGCAAAGCACCTAATTGCTTGAAGTCTTACTATAGTGATACATTAGCTAACTTATTTATAAGACTTGCCCAGCATATATATATATATATATATATATATATATATATATATATATATATATATATATATATATATATATATATATATATATATATATATATATATATATATATATATATATATATATA
>JAQFVV010006393.1:2037203-2149769 GCA_028023455.1 Epiperipatus broadwayi | reverse complement strand
GGGCAAGTCTTATAATAAGTTAGTTAATGCATATCTCCATAGTAAGACTTCAAGCAATTCTTGTGCTTTGCAATTAATTAAAAAAAATATTTGATACTCAGATTCTCAGTCATTTTGTCTTTTGAATTATTTAATAATTATTAAATATGGATGAGAGTGAAAAGGGACATTGTACTTATTAGTACAATTATTTGTGTGTGTGTGCATGTTTCAAAGCATAAGGAGAAAGCAAATCATTTTTTTTATTCTTTGGTAATGAATGTTTGTATATGCAATATTTAATTATAAAAATCTGTCATATTCGTCGTTGTTGTTTTTAAAATCATATCAAATTTTTATTGGTAGTCTTCATATTTTTTATCGATGTTTTCTTCTGGATTAATCTTGAATTTCCTGTAAAAAACTTTATGGAGAAAACCTTTCAGAACAGCATACCAAGACTATGATATTACTTCTCCATATTCAATGTGCCGAGTTTTACATAAATGTTCTTTTGGCATAAATTCCAAACCTGTTTTATGTTTAAACTGCTCTAATGATTTAGGAACCATACATATTTTATAAATAAATTGTTCTTAATAGAAAGTTACTGTTGTAATATTTTAGCTTGCGTTTAGCAAATAGGGATACAATATGGATTAATTTATTTTATATTGAAGTTATGATTTTAAAAATATTGTAAATTTATTGTGTTAATATTTTTGTTTCTTGTGGTTGGATTTTTAAAATATTAAACATTTTTTAGGAGCAATTATTAAGAATGCGTTAAAAAAACTCTGAATTAGGTAAAAATAACGAACATTAATAAATTATAAAAGAGTTGTATAGACCGAACTTTCATTTATATAGTATCTAGGCCAATAGTGAAATAAAAGCCTAGAAATGCAAAGTGATAAATTAAAAATGAACATTATCTCCTCATAGGTAAATTCTGTTTTATATGGTTTTGTAATAACTTAGATTTTAAATTATCCAAAAGAATTTATGCTATAAAATGGAAGATAAATTAATCACATACTCAAGTAATGTAATTATTAATACGTTTTACTTTGAAGGTGCACTAAAAATTAATGTTGATAATGAGAAACTGGACAATTTATTGATATTTGTTGAAAATTACTTTATGTATTGGAAAAAGCGTAAAACCATGATTATTTTATACAACAATGAAAAATGTTATCATTGTTTACTATAATTGTAATTTTATAAATAAGAAATGCTTATTCTTTTCTTAACAGAGATATGTCTTCATATAGATTTTACATCACGAATTTAAATTCACATCGTATTTAATACGGATCACCATGTTGTTGAATTATAGATATTAGCATACCGTTTATTATTACTATTAAAATGTGTTCAGATAAATAATCCATTTAAGGATATGCAATGATTTGTGGAAATAATTCATATCATATATTTTAATTATTACATTTAGTTTTATATATAAATGATCAAATCATCAACCATTATCAATCCACTGCAGAGGTGATGTTGAGAAGAGAAGTAAAGATCAGAGAAGATGGCTGTGAACTTGGGGAGAAACTCTTCTAAAAATCTTCCCTGCAGTGGATTGATAATGGTTGATGATATGATCATTTATATATAAAACTAAATGTAATAATTAAAATATATGATATGAATTATTTCCACAAATCATTGCATATCCTTAAATGGATTATTTATCTGAACACATTTTAATAGTAATAAAACAGTATGCTAATATCTATAATTCAATAAATATAGTGATCCGTAATAAAATTTTATGAGTAAAAATTCGTGATGTAAAATTTATATAAAGTTTTTATATCTATGTATGAAAAGTGTGGACTACTTCATATTTATAAAATTACAATTATAGTAAATCCTGGCAATCATTAACATTTTTCATTGTTGTATAAAATAATCATGATTTTACCCTTTTGACAATACATAAAATAATTTTCAATAAATCCCAATTCATTATCCATTTTTTCATTATCCATTTAATTTTTAATGGGTTACTAAAATAAATATATTAATAATTACATTGTTGAGTATTGAAATAAATCCAATCTTCCATTTTATAGCATAAATTCTTTTAGATAATTTCAAATTTAAGTTATTACAAAAAACCATATAAAACAAAATTTGCCTAATGAGAGATAATGTTTATTTTTAATTTATCTCCCGCCTCTAGGCTTTAATTTCACTATTGGCCTAGATACTATATAAATGAGTAGTTCCGTTATACAACTCTTTAATAATTTATTATGTTCATTGTTTTACCTAATTCAGGAGTTTTTTAGCATATAATAGTGCTCCTAAAAAAAATGTTAAATATTTTAAAAATAAATACTTTAAACAAAAATATTAACACAATAAATTTATAATATTTTTAAAATCATAACTTCAATATAAAATAAATTAATACATATTGTATCCCTATTTGTTAAACATAAAATATTACAACAGTAACTTTTCATTAAGAACAATTGTTATAAATAATAAATGGTTTCATAAATATTAAAACAGTTTAAACAAAAAACAGGTTTGAATTTGTAAAAAAAGAACATTTACTTAAAGCTCAGTACATTGAATATCAGAGTAATATCATAATCATAATATGCTGTTCTAAAAGGTTTTCTCCCATAGAGACATGTTGTGCAAATTCAAGATAAATCGGAGAAGAAAACATCGATATTTGCTATGAAGACCTAATAAAAATTTGATATGATTTTAAAAATAATAACGACAATTATGACAAATTTTTATAACAAAAAATATTGCACCTACAAACATTCAAAACCTAAGAATAAAAAAAATGATTTTACTCTCTCCTTATGCTTTGAAACATGCACACACACACAAATAATTTTCAAATAATAAGTACACGATTTTTTCACTCTCATCCATATTTAATAATTATTAAATAATTCAAAAGACAAAATGACTGAGACTTGGTATATCAAATATTATACCTAATTAATTGTAGTTAATTTGCACTGTTTAGAAGTCTTACTATAGTGATACACATTAGCTAACTTATTTATAAGACTTGCCCACATATATATATATATATATATATATATATATATATATATATATATATATATATATATATATATATATATATATATATATATATATATATATTGTACTCCTCCTCCCCGTCGTCGCCTCCATAGAAAACAATCTATAACAATAATGTTTAAAATATATTCTCGGGTTCTCTCTCTCTAGCTCAGTCTTAACAAAATGAATGAAATTAATTTATTACTAGCTCTGCACTTTAAAATATAAATACAGTTAGTATTATTAAAAAAAAATTTATTATTTTCAAGTGGTATGGAGCGACGACACGGGGAGCGAGACAGACTACATTGAGATATATCCACATGATACTTATCCCAATGGCATAAGAACACTATACTAAATAATCAACTTATGGTATTCCTATGACTTTCAAGCTCTTTCATTCCGATTAAGATAAATAATCATATCTTATTTTTATTCTTTTGTAACAATAATCTAATGTGTAATTAAATAATTTTAATTAAATAAATGAAATAAATCAAATCAAATAAATCTCAGGTTCATAAAAATTGCATTTAAGCTGATTTAAAATTACAGTAGTAAACTATGAGAAGTAATTTTATGTCATAAATTCACTAACGTAATAACTAACATCAATAAATAAAAATAATGATAATAAAATAGTATAATTTAACTCTATTTTCTTCTTAAATGAAAATAAATAAATAAATAGTTACGTTCGTGGTAGTATTTAATAATCTGACAATCAAAACATGTGTTGTAATATTAGCATATAATTTATTTTTCATATTGTGGCAACCAACTTTATGACCAATAAAATGATATAATTATAATTTTTAATTTTATCATACAAATAAATTTTCAAAATTATTATAACACTTTTATGTTTATTTACTCTGTGGCAAAAAATTATGTCTGTTGCAATTATAAATGTGGGGTATTATGATATCATGCATTCTATGTGGAGAAATAATAACTAAGACACGAAGCTTACAAATAAATTTACAACATAGTTTAATTAATAATTATACAAATAACAATATTTACATTATGTACATCGGATATCCCTACTTTCCTGTTACAAAATTACTTTACTAGTTTATCTCTTTAACAATTAAATTCCTTACTTATTTTATTTTTAACTCTTATACAGTATTATTATTATTAGTAATGATTTTAGTTTAGCTTTGTTACAAAACAATGGTATCTATCAATAATTATCATTACTACTTTATATCTCTATTAATTTTAAAATTATATTTTAACAAAACTTTTTACCTTCGTAGTAAAATTATACAAAATCATAAAATTCTATTTTATATTATTATTCAAAGAATCTCTAAAGATTCAAACTTCTTTCTAGACATTTGATGTTCCGTTTTATTATTGACTATACAATAATTATTCATCCAATACTTATCCAAGCCTTTGCTTCGTATGGTAATTATAATCATCAACACACCATGCACAAATACATATATCTGTTACACATTATTGAATCATTTTCAACCAACATGCAATCTCTATTTTTAAAATCATATAAAATATTAAAATTTTATTATTACTTTAAAAAACTTTGTTTAGATTTTTCCCTTTAAAATCTTGTATTCATTTCAGAATTACTTTTTAAACTATATCATATGATTCCTTTCATCTTCTTTTTATTACATTTATACTTTCACTTTTAAAATAACAATTCTAACTCATTCTAGTAAATAAACTATTCTTACGTAACTACAACATAGCCTCATTTCTATTTATGCATCATTTCTTATAAAATATCTTCTGATGATGTATATTCAGGAAACAAGGAGAAGTGAAAAAAGGATACCAGGAGGGATCAAAACAACTAGAATATTATCCGTCATAAAACCTTGACAATGATGGCACCAGTGAATTTAAAGAACACCAATATGAGGAGTGACCTTTATCTGTCTATTCCCCCTCTACTATAGGAGTGATGCTACCATTGCTATTCCTTCAGCTTTATATAACATCAAACGGTTTCAAAGATTAACGGGGGAAACACTGTCCAAAAATATATGTGTTCAGTGATAGGACTTAGTTAGCTATACTGAAGTCACAATAAAATACTATGATCCTAAATATTTGATTTTTCATATTTCTTGGCAAAAAAACATCATCTTGGTTTCCTCTACACTCAGTACTACCAAGTCACTTATCCGATTTTATTTCTCTAGATTTATCTATGCAATACATCGACAATATTTCTGTCTACATTTCAAACAATAATAAAATTCATTTTTAGTTCAAACTATACAGCTATTCTTAAGAAAATCTTTTACTACTTATCTCATATATTTATAATATACCAACTATTTTAAAATCATCATGAATATTTGCAACATAAAAGTTCAAAAGAATCACATAATTATTATGATACTTATTATTAATTATATTTTTAAAACAACTTATTTCATGCACATTTTAAAATTACTATCTCAAATATATGTTTTAATGTTGGATAAAATGTGTACTTATACCTAAATGTAAACTTTCATATGATCATTCTTCATTACTAGATGATCTAAAAAAAAAATATACTGCAAAATATCAATAATATTCACCACTAATAATGACATTCCCATTATCTCTGATCGTATTCTGAAGGCTTCACCATTCCATTACTGCTTGTATGATATTTAAAATTTCCATACATATTCATTTTTTATTTTTTATAATAATATTTCTATCATTCTATTAAGCTATTATATTTAAAATCTCATTATTCTTAAATTCATGTTTATATGTTTCCTAAGCTAATATAGATTTTTTATATTTTAAATACAATCAATTAAAAATATTAAATTAATATTTACGATTACTGCTTTGTCAAAACTTTGTTTAAATTGTTCATAGTAGAGCTAAAAAAATATACTTTATTTTTTTTTTTCAGTCACTCAATGTCCTTTTGCTTGTGTCAACTCTGTTTAATAATCTTCATCGACGATGATCCTTAGTTTTCTCAATATTTTATACACTTATTACCCTGGATGTCTCCAACATAGTCTGCTAGCTTTTTTCTCCTGGCGCGTCTGGTTTCCCCCCCGATGCATCCTTGTAGATATTTTACTTAAAGATTGAGTAAATTTTTCCGTTTTCCATGGATCCATTTCTATTTAGTCATTTAATTATATATTTCTTTGATCAAACATTTTTCATTAAATTCTTTGTAATATTTTTTTCTCTGATCAGATAAAAGTTTGCTCTTTTTCCAAAGATTCCTAATAAAACGTTCATCATTAGTCTTTAACTTTTCCTTTATTTTAAATTTCGTGTATTATATTTCCTTCATAATGTTTTTCATTTAAAAATATAAACATTTTTCTTGGGCATTATTTTTCTTCTGTACTAAAAAGATTCATATTAAATTTTTCCATAGAGAAGCATAACTTAGTTTTAAAGTAGCCCTGTAAATTTATCGTCATAAATTGTTCTTGACGACTAGCAGCTTCCTTTTTCTCAGATTTTCACATATTGTCCCATTTGTATTCTTTTCAGTTCATAAGATTAAGTTTCAGGTTGAGCACAACTAAAGTGGCATTAAGATGATTTCCAATTATTTTTTCTTTCATCAATCACTTTAAATATTTCTTCTGTATTTCCATGTTACTGTAGGCTTTCTGGTTAAATTTGAAATAAAATTTTCCCAGAAGATCACTTATAAAATTAGAAATTCATGTCTTTGCAGTCAAAAATATATTATATGTTACAGTATAACTTTTAGAATAATACGAAATTAGTAGATTTATATTACTTTCAGCTACGATGTTACGTCAGCTTATCAAATGTGTTACTTTCTCTTTCAATCACATTACTTCTCCATTTCTGTATAATTCTTGGATTTTTTTGTCTGTTAACTTTATCGTCCTTTGATTGGTTAATATTTATTTTAGCGCGGAATAATTTATTCAGATTATTTGGATAACAGAATGTATGTTATAAAATTAAGAATTCGATGACGTAATGTCTGGAATATTTATACCAATATTTTTAAAATTCAATTATGGTTTTATATAAAAAATTATCTAGTTTTAAAATAATTATTAAAATAATATTTAGCTATTTATAACTTTCATTTTAATAATTCAATGGCAATTATTTCTAGTTTTAAATTCACACAGTTTTATTATTATTTTACCAAGAGTAAAAGTGAAGGCATTTAATATACGGTCACGTGTTTACTAACTTTATCAAAATGATTTTTTTTTACTGAACTCTGGTTTAAACTACCAAAACTGATATATCTTTTGTAAAATTTGGAAAATAATTTAAAATGTAAAACTATTAATATAGTTCCCTACCCATCCCGTCAGTTTATTAATAACTTATACTCTTTTAAATTTGATTATTAAATACAATTATAACATTACATTTCATTTATTTAATTTATTAGATTTTTAAATATTATACTAAATAATTGATATACTTTTAACTATCTATAGCTGTATATATTTTGTATGGCCAGCTTTCACAACCATAAGCAATGATATTTAAGTTTTATTTAACTGTTTTCTTTTAAAATAATATATTATACTGTTACACTACCAGGTATTTTTAGCTTTAAATTGTACTATAAAAATCTCATTCTCTTATTATTATTTATATATCTTACTAATATAACTCAAAATTTAAAATTCTTTAAATAATTGACCTTTCTACCTCTACCTACGACTCCACAGATCAAGGGGCACATACACCCCTCTTGAATAAAAATTTTTAAAATTCCAACATCCAGTTTAATACCTACTTGTTCATTAATACTCTTCATTTACTTATTTGCTGCCAACCAAATCTTATCCTATATTACTTAATACAAATAAATACACTGTTTGTTATACAAATTCTATATAGCATCTTGACAATTATATTCATATTTTGAATTCTTAATACTTATAAAATTTTTCTACACTTTGATGGGTATGATTGCATTCTAGCTTAACTTTTTCTCACTTGCTTTTCCATTAGGTTTCTTTTTTTTTAAAATAGTGGTGATACCACTAGTAGAGGGTTGGCTATTTTGCAACCCTACACCTACTTTCTATTTTTCATCAAACCTTAACCACTTTCTTAGCTGCATGGATATGTCATCTATTTTCAAATTGAATTATACACTTTCTTTTAAATCAACCTGATGCTCTTTGATTATTATAGTTAACATTAATATTCAGACAATGGATAGTTATCTCTTGTCTCTATTAGTTTTAAACCTATTATTCTATAGATGTCTCAGCATTTTCTAAGGCATCTAATACTTCTGACACTTCTTCTATAGAATAAACGGTCCTGGGGCTAAAAATTAACAATAGTTGTTTCCACATTTCTGGGCAAAATTATGACGTATTATCCTTTACTATCTGTCCCTCAAGATCAGTGGGACACGCTGTTAGTGTTTTTAAACGAATAGCCTGGACTCTTGAATGAAACTAGTATAGCTACCTTTATTTCGGTTGATATTTTTTCCTGAGTTATCTGGAATCTTGATCACTGTCCTGTTTGTCATTGCCTCCAGAAACTACATGTTATTAAACATTTGAAATCACCATATGTATTTGGTCAGTATGAAAAATGGGGACCACCAATCTTTGGCAGTACCACTAAGTGGATTACTACAGATGGCCAACTTCTCTCTTTCTGTTAAAGCACATATTGAAAATAGTTCAACTAAACTATCTAGAAATTCATATGGATTTTCAGTATGGTCACCTCTAAATGGTTTTATCCACATAAAGCGTAATGCCACAGGAGTTATTTGTTCCCTCCTCATACCTTGTATTTCCTTTAATTATTCAAGCCACTATTTTCTTTTATCATTATTAGATTCTTTAGTTGGTTATCCTCCTCTTTTCTTAAATATTCTATTTTTATCTCTGGGAAAGGGGCTTTTAAATTCTGTCATCTTTTACTGCTATGTGATACGTTTATTTTTTACCTAATAATCGATGTTTGATTGCTAAGGGATTTTTATCTCTTCTATGTTGTTTGTATACCTGCTGAAATTTTCCTTCCAAAATTTACTTGTCCAATTACTTGATCTAGGCAGGTCTTTGTTCTTGTCTTCAAATTATCTAATTTGTTTTGGTCTGGTAGCTTCTTTGTAATTTCATTGCTATTTTTCTCTACTTGCATTACTTGTTCTTTTTAACGTCTTTTGGAAGCGCTTTAAATTTTCACCTATTTTGGACCTGTACTTGATCATCTTCCTTTCTATTAAAAAAATCTTCTAATTTTTCCCATTAAACCCTTCTTTCAATTTCTTCTTTTATATCTTTCCTATTTTGTACTTGCTAAGTCATTAAATTTATCCACTAACTCTCTCTCTCCATTTCATCTTTCATCCTTATTTTATTCTGCATTATTTCTTCTCTTATTTCATATATTTCATTCTTACATTTTCTAATTGATTTTTGTCAAACTCCTTGTTTTAACTGGCTATTATTGGTCTGACATTGAATAAATAGAATCCTCTATTTGTTTGTTTATACCTTTTATTAAGTACCTTCAGAAAATTCTATAAATCTTAGTCTTGAGCAATTCTTGGTTATTACAGTCTATTTGCCTCATCTCATCTCTAAAGAAACTTAATAACCTTTTTCATTATTGTCTTAATCTTGATTCCAAGCCCATTAAATTTATTATTGTGTTTCTTCCTTACAAAGTCTTCCATACTGTTTTACATGTATCATTGAGTTTTGGTATTCATACTGTCAATACATGCTTTGATCTCCTTACTATTTTTACTCAAGTTTCATTGAGATATTCAAATTTTAATGTTCTATCTTCTTTTCTTTATTTTTATTTATATTCTCATTAATTCTTCTATTTCTTCTATTATCTTTTTTAATCTCTTCTTTTGATCTCTTCTATTTCTGCTTATATTCTCATTACAACCCTTTTCATTTCTTTCATTTATCTCCTTTTAATCTCTTCTTTGATCTCTTCTATTTTTTTCTTCTATTATCTTCTTTTGATCTCTTTCATCATCAGTGCTAATTTGAGATATTAGGAAGTAATCTACAGACCTTTATGTGAGACTACCTCTTCTTCCTCTATTTTTAAATTCCTAATCTTTTCTTCTCCTATTATTTCTTCCTCTGCAATTTGTACAATATCTGTAACTGCTTCTATATTCATGGTTAATCTCCTTTTCTACTTTTCCTCCTCACTAACTACTATCTACAAATGAACTCAGATATTTTATCTACGAAACTGTTATCCTGATTATTCCATTTTTCTTTTATAATATTTCTTTTCCTCAAAATTTATATCGCACAATATTTTATTATTAACTTTTTCATAAAATAGATTCTCTTACCAGTTCTTTTATCCTCTCTCTAACCATCACCCACAATAAATATAGACAATACCTTCTACATCCCCCTATACTATCTAACTAATTATAACAATAACAATTAAAATTATACGTGTCACAACGTTATTTCCCACATGCATGATTCACAAACACTTTGCACAAACTAAAAACACTTTCAAATATATTTTTCCATAACTTCAATAATTGACATGGTCATGTTAAATATCAATGATCGTTAGCCACATAGTGCATATTTTAAAATTTTGTTTGTTAATTGATCCACACAGAGAAAAGTGTTTTTTACAAACAATTGCATTATCTACCATGTAAAAAATTAAAATTATTTTAAATAATAAATATTATTTCTATATTCAAACATGAAATTATCTACTTTTGTACAATGTCCGTTGACAATTACCGATTTACATGAACAAATTCAAATACCAAATTATATAATCAACTCAAGACATCGTGCAGTCTCATTGAAAAGCAACATTTAACTTTGTTAGTTGAATCAAACTCTTTCGGACACAGTTCCAAACTATCAGGCCCTTAATGCTAATGCAGTTAATAATCTGTACCCTCCTCCCTCGTCGTCGCCTCCATAGAAAACAATCTATAACAATAATGTTTAAAATATATTCTCGGGTTCTCTCTCTCTAGCTCAGTCTTAACAAAATGAATGAAATTAATTTATTACTAGCTCTGCATTTTAAAATATAAATACAGTTATATTATTAAAAATTTATTATTTTCATGAGACATGGAGCGACGACACGGGGAGTGAGACAGACTACATTGAGATATACTCCACACTATACTATCCCAATGGCATAAGAACACTATACTAAATAATCAACTTATGGTATTCCTATGACTTTCCAAGCCTTTTCATTCGATTAAGATCAATAATCATAACCTATTATTTTTTGTAATAATAATCTAGCTCAATTAAATAATTTAAGTAAATAAATGAAATAAAAATCAAATCAAAATAAAATTAAGGTTCATAAATTGCATTTAAGCTGATTTAAAATTTGCGTAGTGTAAACTATGAGAAGGGATATTTTATGTCATAAATCTACTCACGTAACAACTAACAATAATAAATAAAAATAATGATAATAATAGTATAATGTAATCCTATTTTTTCTTAAAATGAAACAAATAAATAAATATTACGTTAGATCGTGGTAGTATTTAATAATCGACAATCAAAATACATTGTTGTCATATTAGCATATAATTTATTTTAACATTGTGGCAACCAACTATGACCAATAAAATGATATAATTATAATTCTTTAATTTTATCATACAAATAAATTTTCTAAAAAATTATTATAACACTTTATGTTTATTTACCCATTATTAAGAATTAACAGTACTGTTGCAATTATAAATGTCTGCATTAAGTATATCTGCTTGAATTCTAGAGAAATAATAACTAAATAAGAAAGCTTACAAAATAAATTTACAACATAGTTTATTAATAATTATACAAATAACAATATTTACATTAGTACACGGATATCCCTACTTTCCTGTTACAAAATTACTTTACTAGTTTATCTCTTAACATTAAATTCCTACTTATTTTATTTTTAACTCTTATACAGTAATTATTATTAGTAGGTATCGGATTTTAGTTTAGCCTATTTACAAAACAATGTATCTATCAATAATTATCATTACTACTTTATATCTCTATTAATTTTAAAATTATATTTTTTACAAAACTTTTTACCTTCGTAGTAAAATTATACAAAATCATAAAATTCTATTTTATATTATTATTCGTATGGAATCCCAAAGATTCAAACCCTTCTTGACATTTGATGTTCCGTTTTATTATTGACTATACAATAATTATTCATCCAATACTTATCCAAGCCTTTGCTTCGTATGGTAATTATAATCATCAACACACCATGCACAAATACATATATCTGTTACACATTATTGAATCATTTTCAACCAACATGCAATCTCTATTTTTAAAATCATATAAAATATTAAAATTTTATTATTACTTTAAAAAACTTTGTTTAGATTTTTCCTTTAAAATCTTGTATTCATTTCAGAATTACTTTTTAAAACTATATCATATGATTCTTCATCTCTTTATTACATTTATACTTTCACTTTTAAAATAACAATTCTAACTCATTCTAGTAAATAAACTATTCTTACGTAACTACAACATAGCCTCATTTCTATTTTATGCATCATTTCTATAAAATATCTTTCTGACGATGTATACTCAGGAAACAAGGATAGCGAAAATAGATGCGTAGGATCAAAACAACTAGAATATTATCCGTCATAAAACTTGACAATGATGGCACAGTGAATTTAAAGAACACCATAGAGGAGTGACCTTTATCTGTCTATCCCCCTCTACTATAGGAGTGATGCTAAAGCTATTCCTTCAGCTTTATATAACATCAAAAAGTTTCAAAGATACGTAAAAACACTGTCCAAAAATATATGTGTTCAGTGATAGGACTTAGTTAGCTATACTGAAGTCACACAAAATACTATGATCCAAATATTTGATTTTTCATATTTCTTGGCAAAAAACATCATCTTGGTTTCCTCCACACCAGTACCACCAAGTCACTATCCGATTTTATTTCTCTAGATTTATCTATGCAATACATCGACAAATTTCCTGTCTACATTTCTAACAATAATAAAATTCATTTTTTAGTTCAAACTATACAGCTATTCTTAAGAAAAAAATCTTTTACTACTTATCTCATATATTTATAATATACCAACTATTTTAAAATCATCATGAATATTTGCAACATAAAAGTTCAAAAGAATCACATAATTATTATGATACTTATTATTAATTATATTTTTAAAACAACTTATTTCATGCACATTTTAAAATTACTACTATCTCAAATATATGTTTTAATGTTGGATAAAATGTGTACTTATAATTTAACAAACTTTCATACATCATTCTTCATTAATAGATGACCTAAAAAAAATACACTATGCATTATCAATAATATCACAATTACCAATACGATCTCTATCTTCTTGATCGTATTCTGAAGGCTTCACCATTCCATTACTGCTTGTAGATATTTAAAATTTCCATACATACATTTTATTTTTTATAATAATATTTCTATCATTCTATTAAGCTATTATATTTAAAATCTCATTATTCTTAAATTCATGTTTATATGTTTCCCTAAGCTAATATAGATTTTTTATATTTTAAATACAATCAATTAAAAATATTAAATTATATTTACGATACTGCTTTGTCGAACTTGCTTGTAAATTGTTCATAGTAGAGCTAAAAAAAAAATATACTTTATTTTTTTTTTCAGTCACTTAATGTTCTATTAAAAAAAATAACTCTGTTTAATAATCTTCATCACGATGATCCTTAGTTTTCTCAATATTTTATACACTTATTAATTCTTGATGTCTCCAACATAGTCTGCTAGCTTTTTTCCCGCGCGTCTGGTTTCCCCCCGATGCATCTTGTAGATATTTTACTTAAAGATTTAGTAAATTTTTCCGTTTTCCATGGATCCATTTCTATTTAGTCATTTAATTATATATTTCTTTGATCAAACATTTTTCATTAAATTCTTTGTAATATTTTTCTCTGATCGAGATAAAGTTTAAGCTCTTTTCCCTAAGATTCCTAATAGCACGTTCATATTAGTCTTTAACTTTTCCTTTATTTTAAATTCGTGTATTATATTCTTCATAATGTTTTTCATTTAAAATATAAACACTTTTCTCCAGCATTATTTTTCTTTGTACTAAAAAGATTCATATTAAATTTTTCCATAGAGAAGTATAACTTAGTTTTAAAGTAGCCCTGTAAATTTATCGTCATAAATTGTTCTTGACGACTAGCAGCTTCTTTTTCAGATTTTCACATATTGTCCCATTTGTATTCCTTTCAGTTATAAGATTAAGTTTCAGGTTGAGCACAACTAAAGTGGCATTAAGATGATTTCCAATTATTTTTCTTTCATCAATCACTTTAAATATTTCTTCTTGTATTTCCATGTTACTGTAGGCTTTCTGGTTAAATTTGAATAAAATTTCCTGGTAAGATCACTTATAAAATTAGAAATTCATGTCTTTGCAGTCAAAAATATATTATATGTTACAGTATAACTTTTAGAATAATACGAAATTATAGATTTATATTACTTTCAGCTACGATGTTACCAGCTATCAAATGTGTTACTTTCTCTTTCACTTTCACATTACTTCTCCCGCTCTGTATAATTCTTAGATTTTTGTCTGTTAATTTTACATCCTTTGATTGGTTAATATTTATTTTAGCGCGAATAATTTATTCATTTTATTTTGATAACAGAATGTATGTTATAAAATTAAGAATTGATGATGTAATGTCTGGAATATTTATACCAATATTTTTAAATTCAATTATGGTTTTATATAAAAAAAATTATCTAAGCTTTAAAATAATTATTAAAACAATATTTAATATTTATAACTTTCATTTTAATGATCGATGGCAATTATATCTAGTTTTAAATTCACACAGTTTATTATTATTTTACCAAGAGTGTGCGTGAAGGCATTTAATATACGGTCACGTGTTTACTAACTTTTATCAAAATGATTTTTTTTTACGTCTCGGTTTAAATTACCAAAACTGATATATTTTATAAAATTTGGAAAATAATTTATAATGTTAAACTAAATATAACTCTCACCATCCCACAGTTTATTAATAACTTATACTCTTTTAAATTTGATTATTAAATATAATTATAACATTACATTTCATTTATTTAATTTATTAGTTTTTAAATATTATACTAAATAATTGATATACTTTTAACTATCTATAGCTGTATTATTTTGTATGGCCAGCTTTCACAACCATAAGCAATGATATTTAAGCTTTATTTAACTGTTTTCTTTTAAAATAATATATTATACTGTTACCTACCAGGTATTTT
This sequence comes from Epiperipatus broadwayi, assembly GCA_028023455.1. NCBI lineage: Eukaryota > Metazoa > Onychophora > Udeonychophora > Euonychophora > Peripatidae > Epiperipatus > Epiperipatus broadwayi. Next base: position 2,134,418 of record JAQFVV010006393.1, on the reverse strand, counting down.
TAGCTTTAAATTGTACTATAAAATCTCATTCTCTTATTATTATTTATATATCTTACCAATATAACTCAAAATTTAAAATTTTTTAAATAATTGACCTTTCTACCCTACCTATGACCTACAGACAAGGGCACAATATATATATGAAAAAACAAATACAAGTTAATCACGTAACCTGCTATCACTTGTTATTTATGTCCAAAAGATGGCGCTATACCAAAACCGCCGAACAAGTGTAAGATTTGTTTTACATAAACGAAAAAAGAGTCAGAAATTAACTACCTCTTTCATTTGCTCACTCCCAGATCAGCTGATTTCAAGCTGGTTTGCTATCCTCAGTGGGAGATAGAGTATAGAAACTAGATCTAAAACACTGACTCCCAAGTGTTTATGCAAAACGTTTCTATCAGATTGCAAGCGTGAATTTTTCAGACCGGTAAAGTCTTCAAACCCAGCCTAGCAAGCTAGATATTTATATGGGTCTGATCTCAGTTCAGAATCACCATATAATCAAAGTCTCTGCAATATATATCATTGCAAGAAAACTCTAAAGGTACATTTATGAAAAAACAAATACAAGTTAATCACGTAACCTGCTATCACTTGTTATTTATGTCCAAAAGATGGCGCTATACCAAAACCTAGGCTGGGTTTGAAGACTTTACCGGTCTGAATAATTCACGCTTGCAATCTGATAGAAACGTTTTGCATAAACACTTGGGAGTCAGTGTTTTAGATCTAGTTTCTATACTCTATCTCCCACTGAGGATAGCAAACCAGCTTGAAATCAGCTGATCTGGGAGTGAGCAAATGAAAGAGGTAGTTAATTTCTGACTCTTTTTTCGTTTATGTAAAACAAATCTTACACTTGTTCGGCGGTTTTGGTATAGCGCCATCTTTTGGACATAAATAACAAGTGATAGCAGGTTACGTGATTAACTTGTATTTGTTTTTTCATAAATGTACCTTTAGAGTTTTCTTGCAATGATATATATTGCAGAGACTTTGATTATATGGTGATTCTGAACTGAGATCAGACCCATATAAATATCTAGCTTGCTAGGCTGGGTTTGAAGACTTTACCGGTCTGAAAAATTCACGCTTGCAATCTGATAGAAACGTTTTGCATAAACACTTGGGAGTCAGTGTTTTAGATCTAGTTTCTATACTCTATCTACCACTGAGGATAGCAAACCAGCTTGAAATCAGCTGATCTGCGAGTGAGCAAATGAAAGAGGTAGTTAATTTCTGACTCTTTTTTCGTTTATGTAAAACAAATCTTACACTTGTTCGGCGGTTTTGGTATAGCGCCATCTTTTGGACATAAATAACAAGTGATAGCAGGTTACGTGATTAACTTGTATTTGTTTTTTTCATAAATGTACCTTTAGAGTTTCTTGCAATGATATATATTGCAGAGACTTTGATTATATGGTGATTCTGAACTGAGGTCAGACCCATATAAATATCTAGCTTGCTAGGCTGGGTTTGAAGACTTTACCGGTCTGAAAAATTCACGCTTGCAATCTGATAGAAACGTTTTGCATAAACACTTGGGAGTCAGTGTTTTAGATCTAGTTTCTATACTCTATCTCCCACTGAGGATAGCAAACCAGCTTGAAATCAGCTGATCTGGGAGTGAGCAAATGAAAGAGGTAGTTAATTTCTGACTCTTTTTTCGTTTATGTAAAACAAATCTTACACTTGTTCGGCGGTTTTGGTATAGCGCCATCTTTTGGACATATATATATATATATATATATATATATATATATCTTGTATATATAAATGCTGATAAATATTTATATATATATACAACTAGGCCAAAAAACAATGAATATACTTCCATTTTCTTGGATCTCAAGTTCCAATCAGGCCTTAACTTTGATCTCTCTATATCTGACATTGTTTGTTTTAAGAGAGATGAGAGAAAAAGGAAGCTAAGTGGACATGGTAAATAGCTCAAGACAATCACACCATCAATAAAAAAGGACTCTAGCACGACTCTTTCTAAAAAAATGACACTTGTAGTGACTCTTCTCATCATTAGTATCTAAATCTATTCATAAAAATTCGATTTTATGATAATCTACTATTTTAATATTCAAAAGTAATGTTGAATTTCGATATCAACTTCATTTATTCACACCCTGCTAAGATTATGATACTAATCTCTAATGAAAGTGTTTAGCTTTAAATAAAATTCTTTATTACAAATTCAAACCTATTTTATTCTTTAAAATGTTTTAACATTTTTGTACCATAGCAATTATTGCAGAAAAAAAAAACAGGGTATAAAATTATTCTAAAATAATACTAATATTTTAAAAATATGTATGATCTAAAATAATTTAAATAACATAATAAAAAGGCTTGCATAATTACACACATACAGAACATTAATTTACTATTTTTTATATTTGTGTGTTTATTGCTTAATGTATACTATAAAATAAAATATTAATATAATGTATCTATTGCAATGTATTTTATTTTATTCAATATAACTATCAAAAAATATTAACACAATTGCAAAAAATAATGAAGTTATTTTTTTAAAAAAATATATCCTACATTCCGCTATAATTCACTTGAAAATCCCATAGTAACTGACAACATAGAATCTTAACACTTCCATTATCAAAAAAATATATATATATTTACATGTCTTTCCATGATCCAAGAAAAGTAAAGCAGTTATTAAATCATTGTTATTTTTACCTTTTACATGCTACTTTAATTTTTTTCAAAACTTCATCTCGATTCACCCATATAAGGTAACATAAATCCACAAAAACATTGATACACAACACTAGTTTTCTATATGACAGATATGACATTTTTAAAATTATTCACTAATTTATTAACATTATTTGTAATGCAAAATGAAACATTAAAAACATTGTTATGAATATCTTTAAAAATTTTCTCTTGAACATTTTAAATATGTGCAAATATTTTAAATTAACATTTATCATAACATTATTTTTAAAATTAATAAGATTTTTGTTTTTCTTATATACCCATATGATATAAAGCATATTATTTTTACTAGCTTATATATTCTAAAATATGAATTTAAAGTATTTAAACAGAAAAAGGAAAGGCAAAAACAAAAAATAATAAAAAAATATTAATTAAAAAACCACATGTTCAATTAACATAAAATTGATAGAATTCAATAATTCCAAATTTACAAAATTGCATTTCTTAGGATGATAGGGGGGGGGGCAAATTAAGAAAACACATTTCTAATTATTAGTACACATCTCAATAAAATGTTACATTATAAACTATAATATTTGCTTGAATACTTAATAAATTATGTTAGCATTATTAATATTTACACAGTTTTCATCAATAATAAAAAAAAACATTTTTTTAGCATTAATTATAAAACTAAAATGCAATTTTCATACACTTGCTTATATAATCGTGACTAAAAAAACGGTACACAAATATTTTAAATTAACAGTTGTCATAACATATTACTTTTAAAATTAATAGGATATTTGTTTTTTTCTTATATGTTCATATGAAATAAAGCATATTATTTTTGCTAGCTTATAATTTCTAAAATATTAATTTAAAGTACTTAAACAGAAAAATGAAAGGAAAAAAACAAGTAAATTTAAAACATTCAATAATTGTATAAATACAAAATCACATTTATTTGTATGATGGGGGAGAGGGAAAGAAATAAAAACAAATTAAGAAAATACATTTATAAATAATAGAACAGATCTCAATAAAATGACACATTATGAATCTATAAAATTAGCTTGAATATTTAATAAATAATTTTAGCATTATTAATTTTGCTAAATTCTAATTACATTAAGGAGGGATGTCACTTACCCACAATTGTTGTCAGTTTATTTGGTCTTTAAAACATTGCAATAATGAAACAGATCTTTAATCTTTGCTCTTAGCTTTACTTGGCTAAGGCAGATACACACACACATATATAAGAAGGACAAAGATTTTTATTTAATATAAAACTTTTTTAAAATTAAAGCATAAACAAAATAATTACTTCCATATATAAATGTATGTTAGAAATCAATATTTTAATGGTCAATTTAATAAAACTTGTTAACACAACCAATATAACACATGATAAGTCTATATTAAAAATAAATCATTGTTATCCTTCATGAGATTTTCTCTGGAATTGCAAAAAAAAAAAAAAAAAACATTTTATAGAATGATGGAGGAAAAGACATAATAATAATAAAAAAAAACACAACAAAAACAGATTTGTTCCTTTGTTTATATATTTCAACTTCTTAACTCTACACAAACCACCCCCGATAGGATATCGTGAGAAGAAAGGATGTATGTACATTTTAATAAACTTGATCATTTTATCATCCAATCTTTGATTATAAGTGAACATATTAAACCAGCAAACATGTTGCATTTCTTATATATATATATAATTCTTCAAAAAATAATACAATAATTAATACAGTAAATAATATTTTAAAAACAAATATCTACTATAATTTAATCCAAGTACTTTTGACTATCTAAGTAGTCGTTATCAACACTATTCAAATTCAGTTACAAAAAAAACATTATAAATGTCTACAAAAACAATTATGTCATACATCAATTTTCCCACAATTCATTAATTTTTATATTAGCAGCTTGTCTATTTATCAAATACTGCTTTCCGTTTCATATTAACATAGCTTCTTTAATTTTACATTTATTATTATTTCTTTCAATATATAAAATCTTAACTTTATTAAAATCAAAACCATATATACATGTAACATTATGATCAAAAAATATTGAAGGCGATATGTCATCATTTTTAACAATGAGTAAATATGATTGCATTTTATAAAATTTAAAATTGCACAACCAAAGTTTAATTTCTTTTTTATTCTAGGATAGGGAAGACTAAAAAGTGCATAGCACTACTTACCTTCATTTAATTTTATATTTTATAATGATTAACTCTAAAAAAATATTTTACAATGGTCACTACAATTTGGCTTTCTACAACAATCACACTAACATTTATTTTTTCTTTTGAATTTACTATAATATCTAGTGATGTGCCTTTGGAACATTCATAAACTTTAAAATATCACAATATCTAAATTATTAATCCTTCTTATATTGATTTTGACAACTTATGTGTTAGATTCTCACAGAATGGGGAATGACACTTCATGCATTACATGTTCCTCTAATATATTCTGGAGTTGATAGCATGAAAGCATTCTCACTAATTTCTTTCAGAATTTTGTAAAGAACACATAATTACCAACACCTCCCTAACTTTATCTTAATTTATTTATAACTTGACCCCCCTTCCCTGTAAAATAGCAGTGACTTTATGGTTAAGTGATTACACTGAATTAGAGACTTACTTAACTTCAAGATGAATCCTGTTTCTACATTAACATATTGCTCTATTTCTATATATTTATGACATATGTTATCTTCATCTTCTATATTATCAATTTGGTAACTTATTTTCCCATCAACATCTATAGATATCATATCAGAATTAAATTCACTATCTTGCAATAATTTAATTATTACTAATAATTTAATAATCCATACACTAGTGTAATCATTAATTAGACTTAGGATTTGTTCATCTAAATATGCTAAATTTTGTCTGCTCAATGTTACCATTTGACTTTGTGATAAAGAAAAAGTAAAAGTTTTTATTCTGATATCTTGAATATAGAAAAATTACATATAACCATTATGATAAATACTATATATTTTTTGAGATATCACCTGATATCTGACATAATCTCGTGGATTAAACTCCCAATTAATACTAGGTATTTATAATTTTCATATGTACCAGGTTTTCCAACTATGGTCTGCCACCAATCTTTTGTAGCGACATATAGAAAATTATTAGGCAGGATCAAAATTTACTTTTTGGACATGGCACAAAAAAAAAACAATTTTTCTACACTATTTACAGATTCTAAATAATTTTCTATATCATCCCCTTGCACTGGTCTTATTTTCATAAACCTTACGTCCATGGAATTCTCTGTATCCAACTTTTCTTCACATGATTGGCACCTTTTGACATGTTTGACTTGCTGGCACCTATTTAACTTTTCTCTATAGTTACTCATAATATTTTCCTAAGTTCTATCCTATCCCACTTTTCAATGATAAATCTATTTCACAAAATTTTATTATACCATATCCTTCCTAAATCCTTTTAGTTTTTCAATCTATCACAATAACTCACTTGAATCATTTTACTTTTCAGATAAATGCCTGATATTAAATGATTCAATTTTATTTTATCAAGGAAACTATCTACATAATTGTTTTTCTTACTCTCAATTTATCATACCATGACCAGCCTAAGTCTTTTATATGTTTCCAACAGCCATGATTGCTTACTTGAATTTCTTCAGTTATTTATTTTATTTTTGTTCATTCAAACTATTAATTCTTTTCTAATTTCTTAAATCTTTCTCCAATTTTAGATAGATACCTTTGATCTTCAGTTTTATTAGATTTTATAACCTGTAAATTTTTTTCTACGTCTGGTTCCATCTCTTTTTTAAATTCTAGAGTACTTTTATTCATTTCTTCTTTCACTTCTTTTTTTTAAAATTCAAACTGGATTTCCATTAATTCCATTTTATTCTGAATATTTAAGACTATTACCTAAAGCTTCATCTAAATGCACTATCTTTTCATTGATTTTGTTGTTATTAACTGTCCTTTGTTTTATAACTTCTTTGCTCTGAACTTGGAGAGCTTGGACTTTCTTATGAATGTATACATCTAATTTTTCATTTAATTTCTTTTTTACTACCTCTATAACTTTCTCTTTAGTTGAAAACTTTACATTTAGCTCTTCAATTTTTTTCTCTAAATCTTACTTTATAAACTTAATGGCCTGTTGATTTTCTACTATACCTTTATTAATGAATTCTAACTTCTCACTCAGCAGTTTATTATTTTCTTCTAGTTTTTCATTTAAAGATTTACTAGTTTTTTCTAACTTTCCACTGAAAGATTTATTACTTTTTTTTTCAATTTTCCCTCAAATCTTTTCTTAAAGATTTATTGCTTTCTTCTAATTTCCCACTCAAATCTTCTCTTAAAGATGTACTTATCTCTTCTAACTTTTTATTTAAAAATTGTCTCAAAGATTTATTATCTTCTTCTGACTTTTTAGTATTCTCTTCTAACTTTTTATTTAAATAAACTCTTAAAGATTTATTATCTTTTCTTAAAGGTTTATTATTCTCTTCTAACTTTAAAATAGAGATTTACTATTTTCTTATAACTTTTCATTTATAAATTTACTAAAATATTCATTTATTTTGTCATCAATGCAAACATCTAAACTTTTATTTTCTTCCACACCAACAACTTTATTTTCTTCTATAACTTCACATTGAATATGCTTAAATATTTCTCTATCTTCCCTTTGATTCACCTTTTCTTTTTCCATCGTTATTTACACCTCCAACATCTTGGTTTAAATCTTGTTCTTGAATGGGAAAAAATATTTCCTTGTTTTCTTGTGTTTCAATTCCACTAATTTCGAAAAAAAAATATATTTTTTTCCACTAATGCACTATGCTAAATGTTGAAATATGAATTACTTCAACATCATAAAAATAATCTATACTCGGCTATTTCAACACTCAACAAATCCCTAAAATAACTTAATAAATCAACTATATTTCGCTGTTATTATATCTATTATTAAATACCACATACAATATTTATTACTATTTATTTACAATAATCTTAAATTTATATAAACAATATAGAAATAAAACAAACAAACTCCTTTGTAAAACTTGTTTTTATATGACGAAAATGATGAAAAAAAAAAAAAAACCCAATGTTTTCACTATTTCATATAGTCTTTTTCAAGGTACACTAAAATAAAATAATATATATATATAATAAAAACATCACATATTCGAAAAAATATTAAATTAAAAATTATAAAATATATTTATAACCAAAATTTACCTTATCACTCACTCCCCTTATTTATTACAAACAATCACAATGTAAACACAAACATTTTTTTTCATTTTTTTTAAAAAAAACATGTATATATATATCCTTTAAAACATTTTATTAAAAACCTATTATTTTATTTTCTCTTTTGCCATTAACATACTATTTAATTCTGGTTTTATTTCATTAATGTATATACTCTTCTTTATCATCCTTTCATTGTATGAGTTACTACATTCCAAAGGCTTTATTTCAAAATCCTCATGCTTAAATATATTCATGAGAATGTAAACAGTAGAATTTGTATCACTTAAATGCTGTTTTAATCTAGTTTTTAATTTAATCTTACTAGTCCCAACATATGTCATTTCTACATTTTTTTCTAAAAAAATTTAAACATTTTATCAAATAAACTGAATTCATAGTGTCTAACATATTAGAGTCCGCATTATTATTAATTTAAAACTTTAAACTTGCTTTTTTTATAAACTGGACAAATTGAAACATTATATTTCCTATTAATCATTTTAACTAATTACTTAATTTTAATAAATAAATCTTTAGATATATTAAAACCAACATAAATAATCTTTTCTTTATTTCTATTCATATCTAATCCCATTCTATTTATTATTTTATTTATATTTTTATCAGAAAATAAATGTTCATCTACACCCCTAGGATAATCATTCATAAAACATTCATTCCTAATAATATCAACCTCATTCTCAAACAACTTACTATTTGAACATAACTTAAGTGCTCTAATAATTTTATTATTAACAATATTAATTTTACTATGATTATCAATATCTGAAAACCAATTATTTGATAATCCAAATTTTTTTTTTTTTTCTAAACACAGATGTTTCTATAACAACACTACCATTCCTATCAATTTTTTTTTTAAATTCTAACATCTATATATTAATATATTCTTTTTCCATAGTAAACTTTATTTTTTTCAATTCCACCATTAATATAATTCAAAAAATTATCTGCATTTTTTTTATTACCATTGAAAACCATAAAATAGTCGTCAACATATCTAACATAAAAAATTGGTTTATTCCTATTATAATTAAAAAATTGCTCTTCAAACTTATACATATGTATCCCTGCCAAAAAACCAGTTAGAATATTACCCATATTTAAACCCTCTTTTTGCTTATAAAATCCATCCCCATATTTAAAAATAAGATCCCTACAACAAATCACTAATATCTCATATAAAAGACAACCCTCAATTTTTAATTTTACCCCTTTATCTTTATTATACAAATCCATAAAACAACAAATAGCAACCTCCAGTTCAATATTATTATACATACTAACTATATATAACTTTACAAAAACATTTTTTAGATGGTAAGGTTAAAGGGGTAAAATTAAAAATTGAGGGTTTTCTTTTATATGAGATATTACATTCAAAGATCAGCCTTTCAAGCTAATTGTGCATGTGTCTTTTGTGAATGTTAAATAATAAATAAATACTTCTCTCTACAACACACAATATAGTATTTATGCAGGAATAAATGGAATCATCTTATTCCTATGATTCAAATTATTTTATATGAGCAAATCTGAAGTACTGTTGAGGAGAGTGTGAGAGAAGAATTCTCACTTTAAATTACTATCTACAATGTTTGGGTGAATTATGTTGGAGAAATTGTCTAGAATTTACTAAATTCCACTCTAACTGACACTTAATTATAAGTAAATAAGCATTTATTTTTATGACACTATGCGTACAATTGTATTACATTCAAAGATCAGCCTTTCAAGCTAATTGTGCATATGTCTTTTGTAAGTGTTAAATAATAAATGAATACTTCCCTCTACAACACAAGATATAGTATTTATGCAGGAATAAAGGAATCCTCTTATTCCTACAACTCAAATTCTTTTATATGAGCAAATCTGAAGTACTGTTGAGATATTAGTGATTTGTTGTAGAGACCTTATTTTTATATATGGGGGGTGGATTTTATAAGCAAAAAGAGGGTTTATGTATGGATAATAATCTAAGTGGCTTTTTGGCAGGGATATATATGTGTATAAATTTGAAGAGCATTTTTTTAATTATAATAGGAATAATGTTAGATATGTTGATGACTATTTTATGGTTTTCAGTGGTAATAAAAGAAATGCTGATAATTTTTTAAATTATATTAATGGTAGAGTTGAAAAAATAAAGTTTACTATGGAAAAATATATATTAAAATATGGATGTTAGAAATTTAAAAAAAAAAAAAAAGATAGGAATGGTAGTGTTGTTATAGAAACATCTGTGTTTAGAAAAAAAAAAAAAAACATTTTTTTGGATTATCAAATAATTGGTTTTCAGATATTGATAATCATAGTAAAATTAATATTGTTAATAATAAAATTATTAGGGCAATTAAGTTATGTTCAAATAGTAATTTGTGTGAAAATGAGGTTGATATTATTAGGAATGAATGTTTTATGAATGATTATCCTAGGGGTGTAGTTGAACATTTATTTTCTGATAAAAATATAAATAAAATAATAAATAGAATGGGATTAGATAGGAATAGGAATAGAGAAAAGTTTATGTTGGTTTTAATATATCTAAAGATTTATTTATTAAAGTTAAGAAAATAGTTAAAATGATTAATAGGAAATATAATGTTTCAATTTGTCCAGTTTATATAAAAAAATCAAGATTAAATTTTTAAATTAATAATAATGGGGACTCTAATAGGTTAGGCATTATGAATTCAGTTTATTTGATAAAATGTTTAAATTGTTTTAGAAAGAATGTACAAATGACATATGTTGGGGCTAGTAAGAATAAATTAAAAACTAGATTAAAACAGCATTTAAGTGATACAAATTCTGCTGTTTACATTCACATGAATAGATTTAAGCATGAGGATTTTGAAATAAAGCCTTTGGAATGCATTAAGTCATACAATGAAAGGATGATAAAGAAAGGTATATACATTAATTAAATAAAACCAGAATTAAATAGGATGTTAATGGCAAAAGAGAAAATAAAATAATAGGTTTTTAATAAAATGTTTTAAAGAATATATATATATTTTTAAAAAAAGGGAAATAAAATGTTTGTGTTTAGGTGATGATTGTTTGTAATAAAAAAGGGGAGTGGGAGATAAGGTAAATTTTTGGTTATGAATATATTTTGTAATTTTTAATTTAATATTTATTTGAAATATGTGATGTTGTTTATTATATATATTATTTTATTTTAGTGTACCTTGAAAAAGACTATATGAAATAGTCAAAATGTTGGATTTCTTTTTCATCATTATAGTCATATAAAAAACAAGGAAGGAGGTTGTTTGTTTTATTTCTATATTGGACATTTATGAATTATTTTGGAAAGAAGAATGGTGTGATTGATATATTATATTAAATTATTTTATATAAACAAGTTGCAATTTTCTTTTTTCACCATCATCACCATACATACCATATGAAATGTCAAAGTGTAAACTACGATACTATATTTAAAATTTGCCTATTGAACACATAGCCATATTAAACTAGGCTTTAATTAATATTTTAACAAAGCAAAGTCAATTTTTTATCTAACAATTATGTTTAATAATTCAATAAAACCATTTGTCATTTTCCTATGTAAATCAATCATGATAATCAATGATTAGTTTACTAATCCAGCCACATGTATGGGTGTCATAAGAAGGTTTAAATACCATGCCTTATCAATAGGCAATAGTACCAAAAGCAGATGTTACAAGTCCTTAAATTAGGATATACTGGAATTCTGTCTAATACCATTTAATATACTTACCATTTTCAGTTCTATTTAATCCATTATAATGATTATATTTAGAGAATATGGTTATTTCATCTGGGTCCATTTTAATATTATTAAATATTTTTAAGTAGTTTATAATTAATTACAACAAATGTGAGACTTGCCATCCTATAAACACATCACATCCCCTTAACATTAAACAAATGTAAAAATATTTGTTCAATGTCATGGGAATACCCAAACACTCCTCCTTATTGAGTATCTACATATTCTCATGATTAATAATAATACCCAAATGAATATAATAACACATCTATAGCTATTAGAGTTTAACTAGATTACTCAATAAATAAGACTATCATTTAAATGTAAATAAACTTTTATTCTTATTATTTAGATAATTAGAATTGGCAATAATCATAATAATATTTTGTATAATAGGGAGATCTCAAGATAATCATTAATTTTTATTAATTCTTCATACTACCTATAGAATATCAAGAGGGATTTTACTGATCTCCATGAGTAATGCATCAATTAAGAAAGACTTATGATTTAAATCTATAATCAAGTTTATATTATTATTTATATTCTTTAATATTTACAATTATCTGAATTGTAATTAGCATTGACACTTTCACTAATAAATAATTTATTATTTAGTTTTATATTAATAAACATTCTTTAATAATGGGCAATGTCATCAATGACTTATATCACCAAGGCAGCATGTAGCAAGATAAAATCTCTTTTAAGAGATGTGTACTGAATAATTTGTCAGATTGTTCTCAACTGGATTGATTTCTAACTTCAATTTCAACCAATACACCATGAGTTCTTGTGATGCAGTGACAATGGCTCCAGAAAAGCAATGCAAACTTAGAATTTAAGTAAACATTCAAAACAACAATTTTAATAACATTATTTACAAAACATTAAAACAAACATTCAAAATAACAAGTTTTTTTTTTTTCAAAATAACAGTTGTAATAAAGTTGCGTACATACATAGTTTAATAATAATATAAACAATGGGAAATTGATTAATATTCTGAATGTTTGCAATAAAACAACATTAATTCCTTCTCATATGATGCAATGTGGCATGATATTTACCTTGTTACATTTTTTTTTTCTTTTTTTATATTTCACATTCAGTTGTTTATAAGACAATCACTTCTTTTTTATATAATTTCAAGGTATTTTATTTCAAACCTCCCAAACTAACAGTTGAAATAAAATTCTATACCTACATAATATATTACCAATGTAAACAATTAAAAAGATTAATATTCTGGATGTCTACATTAAAAAAAAAATTAATTGATTCTCATATGATCAGGTGTTATGATATTTCCCATTACAAAATATCGTTGTTTTTTTTTTTGTTTTCAGTTTGGATAGGTAAACACATCCCCATTCCCTTTTCATTACATATATATTCTCCACCACCTTTGTTATATATATTTCTTATTTTAACTTAAAAATTGTTCGAATTTATTTATTTTAGATAAATATGACTATGTAACAAAACATAAAATTTTAAAATCATTAATGATATTTAATTGAAGTAAATCACTGATGAATCCCATTATTGATTAATCTAATTCTTCCCCTCAATTATAATAATACATTATAAACTAAGACATATACAAAAATTATGAATAAGTTCTCTTTTTTTTTAAAACTACAAGCTCTAAAAAAAGAATGTTATCTTTTCCTGGAGTTCTAATCATTCCAGACCATATAGATAGGTTATATAATAATATTATTATGATTTTTGTTCTCTTGTTTTTTGAAGATTATTATTATTATAACATTCACAATAGATTGAGTTATAGACAATGATGTAATTATTTTTATCTTTAGTAGTAGAAGATTATATCTGGCTGGTCTTATCTTTTCTAAGTAATAGATCCTTCCATCTATATTACCAAACTACTAGCATTCTGTATATACGTTCTTATGATATCCACCAAATATATATATATATATATATATTGTACCAATATTGAAATTGACACATACTAATACCAAATATATATATATATATATATATTGTACCAATATTGAAATTGACACATACTAATTTATCTAAAAAAAAAATATTAAAATAATCTTTTGTAAAAGAAAAACCTATTTAAATGTTGAAGAGTTTATCACAGTTTATTTTTGTAAATGAGTTTGAAATAAAAGCTACAAAAAAATTGATTAAAAGGAGGGAGTTTTGGTTAGAAAAGATAAAACTAAGAGATCATAAAAGTTAAAGAGTGTTATTATTATAAATTAAAAGTTAAAATATAAATCTCTTTTCATTCCAGTTTATTACAATAAATGTGTATATATGTGCGACGGTAAATAAAAATAAATATTGAAATGAAATGTATTTAACAACACAGTGGTGGGCTACTAATTAAGGATATAAAAACAACATGTTTTGAAATGGCTACTACTAATTAAACAATCTTCAAAAACACGTCATAGGATTAATTACTAAAGGAATTTTGACAACACCTATTGCACTTATTGCCGGAGGATATTAAAATGAAAACAATTCGCATATATAAATAGCCAGATTTTTATCGGAGTTCAGTTTCAGCCTAGTTTTCAGTGTCAGTCTTGTTTAAATTATGTATCCAGAAACAGAAATGCAGTGCTGAGCATCTTATGGAAATATATGCTCTTCTTTCAGCCCTTAGTCCAACAAGATCAGTAAGACCTGCCCGCGAAATAATGTCTACTTAACAGCTTAGAAATCCTCCATAAATATTCCACTGTCTCCAAGAATAAAACCAATGGATTAGCATTAAATCTCCTCAAGAAATGTCAAATCTATCTGGTTAGATATCCTTTATTAGATATACTCCATCAGAAGCAGCTAACAACAAGCAATATCCATGTTCCAAAAATCCTAGGTAAAACATTTTATTATTCTCATTTATATGTAGTAGCCACCACTGTAATTTGTAAAAATTCAAAATTCAGATTATATAAACTCTATAAGCATGCATAAAATGAACTATTGATGTGCGTGTTTGTGAATGTTAGATAATTTAAATGTCAAAGATTATTTTTGCTCCTTCATGAAATATATCATAGTATGTTAACTTAAAATGTGTGTATTATTTATAGATTTATAAAAAATGTTTATAATTAGTAAATGTTAGTTAATAAATTGTCTTTTAAATTAAACTTTATTTGTCAGTCAGTTCTTTTTATCAATTCTTTTTCTATATTGTATTACTGATTAAAATTAGACTGGGCTAGTTTTGGGGTCGTTTCGAGTGCTGGATTATGAGCCTACTGACCAAATACATTGTTTATTCTTCTGAATAGATAGCTGGTGCCCAGAGTTTACTCCGAATCAAATAAAGTGTTTGGATAGTAGGGGTTTGAATCTAGCAGCCAAGGTGGGCGATTGTTGATAGTTAAAGCTATCAATAATATCTCCTATTTTGCTCGAACGTGCCAGTTCGTTCACGTAACATTTATAAGATTATAAATGTATTATGAAGAAGTATGAAAACAGCAAAACACATATATATATGTAAGTATATTTCATTCAGCAGAATCATCCGACACAAATGATGTGCCAATGTGGGCCGAACCCGTCATAAATGACAGTTAATTAAATACTTTGTTTTTGTTTAAAAATAAATACTTTAAAGAAAAGCTAAATTACATATTTAAAGTGGTATTAATTTTTAAAAAAAGAATTGACCAAAACTTTTTTTTTCTTTAAATGAAAAGAGATTTATGCTATTTACGTTGGTTAAAATAAAGCATTATGTTAAATCAGAGACAGGTGTGTGTTTTGGGCGGAGGTAAAGCGTTAAGATCGGGTAGAGAAATGGACAAATGGGGGTGGAGTCAGCATATATTTCCATCTTAGTAAGTAAATAAATAAGTCATATTAATTTTAGTGAAGTAAAATATTTTGTTTTAAAAATGGGAGTAGTTGAAAAAGAAGATGTGTCAGAGTCACAGATGATGATGAAGATGTTGATGAAGTTGGTTATAGAAAGGAAAAATCAGCGAGCAATGATGGCAAAGTTTAAAGCAGAAGTTAAGCAGGGCCAGCAGGCAATAAAGGAAGAAATGATCAGGGAAATTAAAGAAATGAAAAGAGAAATAATGGGAGAAGTAGAAGAAACTCAGAAAGTAGAAAAAGAAGTTGAGATGGAAAAGGAGTTGAAAAATGAGTTGAGTAAAGAGATCGTAGAAGTAGATTTTATCAAAGAAAATAAACAAGTGGAGGTCATGAAAGAGATAGTAAAGTCAGATAGTGGTAAATATAGTAGTTTGGAAATAGAAATTAAATTAGAATCAGATGGTGTTGCTTCAGAGAAAGTAGAAACAATTAGAGATCAAGAAATAGAAGAGAGACATAAGTTCAAGGTAGAAGATAGCGTTGAAAAGTTTTTACAAAAAGTTAAAAAGGTTAAAGTAAAAGTTCGTGTTTGTTTTAAACGTAGATTTAAAATAAAAAGAAAGAATAGGAAAAAATATTCACGGTTAGGAAAAATACGGAGGTCTGTGAAGCTTAAAGGTTTTCTAATTTACAAGGCAGAAAATAAAACGGAAAGGGAAAGAGATATAGCAATAAATTTTAATTGAGGGAGAGATGTGAGAATATGGAGTATAATTTATGTTAATGAATTAGTACAAAGAAAGAAGGAACTGCCTGACATAGTTTAAAAGTTAGTAAATAGGCGGAATAGTAAAGGAAATAAACAAAAAGGGCTGGAAATGGACAATGAGTACGAATATGATTATTCTAATGTAAATAAATCTGAGAAGTTTAAATCTGAAACTCCTATTTAAAACTTAAGACAATAAATTAAAAATAAATGAATAATGATAAATTAAAAGGAAAGTTAAAATCAGGATTTGTTTAAGCAATAATAATAATGGAAGCTTCGTAGAATAAAAGATTTTTTCCCCCTCTCCATGCACAGATTAATAAAAAAAAATCAATAAAATCAAGCAAATAAATGGGTCAAGTTAATGATTTAAAAGTAAAGCCTGTAGGATTAAATAAATGGAAAAGACAATGGAATTTTTAGAATAAAATCAAGTTAGTCAAATAGATATTTGCATAATAATGAATCATAAGAAAGTAAAATAGTTTTCTGGATATATGCATGTTCAATAAGGAAGTTAAAGTAATAGTTTAAAAAAAACATTGCAATATAAATAAATATGGATAATGTTCGTATAGGTGTAAAAATAATATCATAATATAAACAAATATGTAAATTGATGTCAGTGATAGTTTAAAAAATATTATAACATTAGCGTAAATAGATACTGTATTTTAAATAATATTCATAAGGGTTATAAATAATATTGTAATATAAATAAATATGTTAAAGTAATGTTTATGTGTACTTAAAAATAATATTGTAGGGTAATAATATAAACAATCTAAGTTATATTAAGAGTGTATAAGGGTTTGAAATTAATGGAATGAGGGTAGTATTGAAATAAGTTTAGATAAGGTTAAGTTTAAAGCAGTCGACTGGATAAATCTTAGTACCCAAGACAGATTGGCAGGGATTATTCCTCTTCTAAAATGCGCACTGGGCAAATCCAGCACAAGCCGCAAGTCATTTCTTCAGGGGAGAATCCCCATGTCTCATATCTCATTTTCCAAAGTGTAAGTCAGAAATGGACAGTTGATAATTTCTGCCATACACAGTGACCTTTTCTTCGTCAAAGTCTGATCAAGAGAATCAGCAACCGAAGCTTCGTTTTTAATAGTGTGTAAATCGGTATAAGTCAGCAAATCTGTCTCTGCCTCATTTCTGAAATATCCCTATGCCACAAAATTAGTTTGTCCGGTGGTCACTATCCAGGACTCTTAACATTGTAAGCAATGTTTTCAGCATAGAAAGAAGTTAAGCATAATCGGAGATTGCCCTTAGTATAAAAAATGAAAGATATTAAAAAAAGCAAACTTAGAAAAATAATAATAATTAGAATTAAGAATTAAAGTCTCAGAGATAAAATGGTCAAACATGACACATTTTACTCTCAAATGAAAGGGGGTGCAATGTACCAATATTGAAATTGGCACATACTAATTTATCTAAAAAAAATTAAAATAATCTTTCATAAAAGAAAAATGTATTTTAATGTTGAAGAGTTTATTACAGTTTACTTTCGTAAAAGAGTTTGAAATAAAAGCTAGAAAATAATTGATTAAAAGTAGGGAGTTTTGGTTAGAAAAGATAAAACTAAGAGTTCATAAAATTTAAAGAGTGTTCTTATTATAAATTAAAAGTTAAAATATAAATCTCTTTTCATTCTGGTTTATTAGAATAAATGTGTATATATGTGCGACGGTAAATAAAAATAAATATTGAAATGAAATGTATTTAACAACACAGCAGTGAACTACTAATTAAGGATATAAAAACAACACATTTTGAAATGGCTACTACTAATTAAACAATCTTTAAAAACACATCATAGGATTAATTACTAAAGGAATTTCGACAACACCTATTGCACTTATTGCCGGAGGATATTAAAATGAAAACAATTTGCATATATAAATAGCCAGATTTTTATCGGAGATCAGTTTCAGTCTAGCTTTCAGTGTCAGTCTTGTTTAAATTATGTATCCAGAAACAGAAATGCAGTGCTGAGCATCTTATGGAAATATACGCTCTTCTTTCAGCCCTTAGTCCAACAAGATCAGCAAGACCTGCCAGTGAAATAATGTCTACTTAACAGCTCAGATATCCTCCATCAAAATTCCACTGTCTCCAATAATAAAACCAATGGATTAGCATTAAATCTCCTCAAGAAACGTCAAATCTAACCGGTTAGATATCCTTTATTAGATATACTCCGTCAGAAGCAGCTAACAACAAGCAATATCCACGTTCTAAAAATCCTAGGTAAAACATTTTATTATTCTCATTTATATGTAGTAGCCACCACTGTAATTTATAAAAATTCAAGATTCAGATTATATAAACTCTATAAGCATGCATAAAATGAACTATTGATGTATGTGTTTGTGAATGTTAGATAATTTAAATGTCAAAAATTATTTTTTTCTCCTTCATAAAATATATCATAGTATATTAACTTAAAATGTGTGTGTTATTTAGGGATTTATAAAAATGTTTATAATTAGTAAATGTTAGTTAATAAATTGTCTTTTAAATTAAACTTTATTTGTCGGTCAATTCTTTTTTTCAATTCTTTTTCTATATTGTATTACTGATTAAAATTATACTGGGCTAATTTTGGGGTCATTTTGAGCACTGGATTATGAGCCTACTGACTAAATATGTTGTTTATTCTTCTGAATAGATAGCTGGTGCCCAAAGTTTACTCCAAATCAAATAAAGTGTTTGGATAGTAGGGGTTTGAATCTAGCGGTCAAGATGGGCCATTGTTGATAGTTAAAGCTATCAATAATATCTCCCATTTTGCTCGAACATGCCGGTTCGTTCACATAACATTTATAAGATTATAAATGTATTATGATGAAGTATGAAAACAGCAAAACATATATATGTGTAAGTATATTTCATTTAGCAGAACCATCCTGCACAATATATATATATATATAACACAGTGTCTTTTTAAAACTACAGAAACTGATACTGCTCTGAGTTAATTATTTCTTCAAATCAAACTTTATTTAATCATGCTTTTAGATTTAACTTTAAAGGTAAAGTATAACTTTCCATTCACACTCCCTTCTACTGTCAGTTATTACTGGTTTAATTTTACACATTTTTAAAAATGTATGCTTAGCTGGGTCAAAAATTTGTTTTTTTTTATTTATCCTTCCCTGGTACTTTAATGGTGGCCACCTATTTTGGTAAACCTGCAGCATGATTACTTCCTTTTGTTTCCCACTGAAATCCAGTCTAAATCCAGTACTATTATGTTTTTCCTTCAGTGAATTTATTTCTGCATAATTTACAAATTTAACAATCCTTTAACAAAAAGGAGAATGACATTCTCTATGTTATTAGAATAAACAATGAGATCTTGTTAAGAACAATGATATTGACACTATCCTTAATAAATTTTTGTCATTAATTATATTTCAAGTTTCTTTTATTTTACATATTTTATGATTATTTTCCAGACTAATGTTATTAGAATTAACACATTCAAACAAATGACAAGATTTTTTTCTCACAATCATCAAACACCTTAACACTGTTCATATGTATTATTGTATTTAGTTCAATTGTATATGGTAACATGCTGAGTAATAGACATTAAATTTGTTGTTTTCATTATTTTTATCCTTACACAATTTCAGTAGAAGTTAGAGAGCAATTCAACTTTATTATCCTTTTAAAAATGTTATTAGAATTGTCATTCATTCTATTTAAAAACAAAAGGCATTAAAAAAACAATATTACAGTCTTTATTAATAACTGAAATTATTTTTGTACACAATTTACAGCTTAGAATTAGATTGAGAGGAGCATTTAATACTAAAGCATGGGTTGGTATATCATATATTCCTAATTTGCCTCCAAAATAATTTCAATTATGAATAAAAATTGTAACATTTGTTTTTAATCTCCTTTCTTTGTAAATAGACAATACTAAAAAAGATGCTTGCATAGAATGATAGAAATCAATTGGTGTAGACCCTGAGTCAATTTTGTAATAGTAGCTATTTGAAGAGGATGAACACATTTAGTCTAGAATATCTTACCATGTTTATCTATAAAAGAGAGATAAAGGCAATAAAGATCAGGAGAAAAAAATGGTCATTTGTTTAAACCTGCTACATTCCAAAAAAAATTGTCTGAAACATAGTCATAAAAATATAAAATAAAAGAAGCTTGATATATAATTAATTCCAAAAGTTTCATTAATATTAGAGAATATATCATTTCTTTACAAGAAATGTTTGCTTAGTTAATAACACAACCAATGGCCATGTTCTTTTCTATAAAAATCGTTTAAATTATACTTTATAAACTTATGAATTTGATAAATTAATTTTAGTCATGCCGTGATAATGATAACATATTGAATGTCTGACTTAACAAAATATTTTTGAGTTATATTGTTACATTTGTATTGTACTATTTCTGCATGTATATGTATCGACACAAACATTACTTTTATTGTTTATTTCTATCTAAATTATTTTTAATGTTACTAATATTTATAGTTTCAGGAAGTTTTCTACTACCCCCTGGTAATTGTAACAGAAATGAACTCAGGTTTTCCCTGTGTGAAAAATGCATATGCCTATTTCCATCTACTTGGGTTTGTGAAATAGATCAAGAATGCAAACATTGTAAGGTTTTTATTATTATTATTATTATTATTATTATTATTATTATTATTATTATTATTATTATTATTATTATTATTATTATTATTATTATTATTATTATTATTATTATTATTATTATTATTATTATTATTATTATTATTATTATTATTATTATTATTGTTTTAACAAACATTACATTGGTAGTTATATATATATATATATATATATATATATATATATATATATATATATATATATATATATATATATATATATATATATATATATATATATATATAAAGTGTAATCTAGTTATTAATAGTTATCAATTCAATATATTAGAAAGAGAAAAGCTTTTAATTTTTTCACATGCACCATAAAAGTTTGTATAGTAGACAAATGATGAAGTTTTTCAGTATCCAGACAACTTAAATCTGAACACAAGTTATCAAAATTTATAAAATTAAGAGTGGCCATATTTAATATAAACTCTTATTTATGTAGGTCAGTCTGAACCATCTTGATTTGAGACATGAATATATTACTCTCTTCACATATCCACTACTTCTGTTCACAAATTAACTTTTGTAATTCTTACAATTTACAAACAGTTAATATTTACAAATTCTAAAATGGAAATGTAGAAAGTAATGTAAGATTCTGATTATTTATTAAGCACACAGTAAATCTGTAATTAGAAAGCAAAAGTTTTTTAACATTTTTCACATGTGCCTTAACCTTTTCTGAGAAACAAGTGCAGATCAACATTCATGGCTTCAAGTCACTTGAAGTCCATCAGTTTTTTAGTTTTTTATGTTGCTGTATTTTTTAAAAAAAAAAAAAAAAAAAAAAAAAAGGTAGCATAAGATGTTGCCCTTTCTAGAATTATTTTACAAGTAAAAATCTATAAAATTGGCATTCAATATTTCAACAAAGAGAGAAGGCCGGTTTTCCTAGATGCTGATTGGTTAGTTCTCATTTCAAACAAAAGAAGACTGCCTATCAATAATTTTCACCACTCCAACATCTTTGTTTTCATTTTCAAAATGAAAATGTATGTTTTAGAGTGTTTTTTTTTATTATTTTTCATACATATTATATGTTATTTTCATAAAATATGCTGAAAATATAATTATTTTACAAAAATAGTAAGATTTTCTAAAAAATTCTTCACTTTTACATGAATGTAAATTATAATATTTAAACAGCATTAAACTGTTGCACATGCAGTTTGGATTTTTTTTAAATATATAATGAATGAATACTAACACTTCAACAACCACATAATAAAGTCTTTGGCAAAGATAGAATTCATTTTATATTTTTAAAAAAATCCAAAGTGCATGTGCAACAGTTTAATGCTGTTTAAATATTATAGTTTATAAAAAAAACATCACGCTATATAAAATAATTGACTTATGAATGTAAATTCAAAAAAAAAAATAGTGCTAACAACAATTTTCACACCTGACAACAATTTACATAGCCCCAAGCTCTTTATTTTAATTTCTAAGAAAATTGAATGTTTTAGAGTATTCTTCTGGCACTTACTTACATATTGTAATATATTTTGGTAAAATATGCTGAAAATATAATTATTTTAGAAAAAATTGTAAGATTTTAGTAAAAAAAAAATACTTTTATACTAATGTAAATTGAGTAAGAAATCAATGATGTCTGCAACACTTTCTAATTTGTTGCAAACTTCCTTTTTACGTTTTCCATGGTCAAATATTTTTATAATTATAAATAAAAAATATTTTTGAAAATACTTTCATTCACTTTCATATTCTGACAAATTATTAATACATTTTTTAGAAATGAAACTAAAATGAATATAATACTAAAAGATGAATATATTTTTACTGCTGATTCTGTAATTGACCAATCAAAAGTTGTAAAACTTTAATTCACTTGGTGAATAAAAAACTGCTCAGTTAAAAAGTAAATGTTTCTAGAAAAAGGTAAAACATTTATGTGATATACAAATGACATATTTTGACTGTATTGGTAACTCTCATCTTCAACACAAAATAGGACCTTACAAATCTAAGTGTGACCTTCTATTCTTTCACCAAAATCCTTACTTATATAGAACAATATGAAACCTCTTTAAACTTTATATAGTTCTAACAGACTGGATCATTAATAATTGTATTTACTGCCACATAAGAAGAATGTCACTGCAAAAATAACAGTTATGAAGCCACAAGTACAATCAGTAAATTTGATCATTTTAGATATTGAGCACAATGATTAAAATCTTTTCATAATCAAGAAGATAATTCAAAAATGGAAATCCATTGGATCATGATAGAAAATACTATGCCACAAATCAATAAACAAATATCACACATTTCATAAAATATGCAATACCTATGAGAATAAAGCTAACCAACAAGCTAAATATATGATAAACAGAGCAAAACTCTCCATACTGTATTGCCACCTGTGCTAAACAGAGTAATCAGTGGATGCCAGAAGTCTTGTGCATAAAATCCATATCTAATGCCTAATAATCCAATAACCCCAGACTAGTTTCTGGCTTGTGGCCTTCATCAGTGAGGAGTTTTGGATCTGAGAGCACTGCATCTAGATCTTAGGATCTAATGCAACCCTCTAGCAACCATCTTTTATCTCTACTTAACTACAAAACTATGAGAATAAAATTGAAAACACAAAAAATATTTTCAATCTAAGCTCAATAGCTTATATAGTCATATGGGTCTGAACTCAGTTCAGCACCCATACATTTTGGTGTCTTTGGCTCTTTTACAACCATAGCCACCACTATCCTATTAGGCAGGATTGGTGTTAAACCATTAAGTATCACATGATCACATTTCCTATACTAGCACATTAATTGTTGATAAACAGAGCAAAACTCTCCATACAGTATTGCCACCTGTGCTAAACAGAGTAATCAATGGATGCCAGAAGGCTTGTGCATAAAATCCCTATCTAATGCCTACTCATCCAATATCCCCAGACTAGTTTCAGACCCATATGACTATATAAGCTATTGAGCTTAGATTGAAAATATTTTTTGTGTTTTCAATTTCATTCTCATAGTTTTGTAGTTAAGTAGAGATAAAAGGTGATTGCTAGAAAGTTGCATTAGATCCTAAGATCTAGATGCAGTGCTCTCAGATCCAAAGCTCCTCACTGATGAAGACCACAAGCCAGAAACTAGTCTGGCAATATTGGATGAGTAGGCATTAGATAGGAATTTTATGCATAAGCCTTCTGGCATCCATTGATTACTCTGTTTAGCACAGGTGGCAATACTGTATGGAAAGTTTTGCTCTGTTTATCAACAATTAATGTGCTAGTATAGGAAATGTGATCATGTGATGCTTAATGGTTTAACACCAATCCTGCCTAATAGGATAGTTTTGGCTATGGTTGTAAAAGAGCCAAAGACACCAAAATGTATGGGTCCCGAACTGAGTTCAGACCCATATGACTATATAAGCTATTGAGCTTAGATTGAAAATATTTTTTGTGTTTTCAATTTCATTCTCATAATTTTGTAGTTAAGTAGAGATTAAAGGTGGTTGCTAGAGGGTTGCATTAGATCTTAAGATCTAGATGCAGTGCTCTCAGATCCAAAGCTCCTCACTGATGAAGGCCACAAGCCAGAAACTAGTCTGGGGATATTGGATGAGTAGGCATTAGATAGGGATTTTATGCACAAGCCTTCTGGCATCCATTGATTACTCTGTTTAGCACAGGTGGCAATACTGTATGGAGAGTTTTGCTCTGTTTATCAACAATTAATGTGCTAGTATAGGAAATGTGATGCTAAATATATGGCAAAATTTCAAAGAAAAAACTATTAAAAAGTTATTTTATTACACCAATGGACCTCCTTTGAAACTTATTTTTTCAGCCCCTAAGTTGATAGTTCAAAAGTTCAGTAAACAGGCAACTTTATTATAGATAGCAAAATGAGTATTACTTGGTTGTTGTCAAATGGATATATGTATATTGTAATGTTCATTAGTTGTAGATTAAAAAAACATTAATATCAGCAAATATTTTAAGGCTATATTTCATATAGAAAATGTTTATGAGGTCCATTAGTAAAGTAGATACATAATTTACTAGTATGGAACATTCCATGGTGGACTGGTTAGGGTACTTTTTTCCCACTGTTGCTAAAATATGGGTCATTGAATATGTCTACACAAAAGTAAATATTCATAGGTAGATAGGAAAATTTCATTGAAGTGTACTTGATGTAAGGTATGACAAAATTGTAGAAAGCCTCTTAGCTATCATTTAGAAGATATATGGATTGATCATGGCTTAAGTATTTAATTGAAATGTTGATGGCTGGATTTATATTATTAAGATAGGAGATTAGAGTCTGGGCCATAGATTTAAAAGAGACCATGGAGCTGCAAAAATGTCCAAGTATGCAATCTTGCTATCTCTAGTTTTCAGATGTTCAAGTCTAGTAAAGAAGGTAGCTATGTGAAATCTACTATTGTCACCAAGGCATAAAGTACATTTCATATCAAAATCCATGCATAAACAGGGGTGTGGAGCCTCAACTGAATGTTTTAATGATGCTGTTGAGCATAATCCTGTAGCACCTATATATTAAACACACATCATCATCATCAAAATCATTATTATTATTATTATTATTATTATTATTATTATTATTATTATTATTATTATTATTATTATTATTATTATTATTATTATTATTATTATCACCACTATCATCATCATCATTATTATCATTATCATTATTATTATTATTGTTTATTATTATTATTATTATTACTACTACTACTACTACTACTACTACTACTACTACTACTACTACTACTACTACTACTACTACTACTACTACTACTACTACTACTACTACTACTACTACTACTACTACTACTACTACTACTACTATTATTATTATTATTATTATTATTATTATTATTATTATTATTTACAACTAAGTGTTAATAAGTATTTAACTCAAATGATATTGCTTAATATACATGTATTTAAAATTAACAATCCAAATACTACATTGTAAAAGAGAATTATCTATAAAACAGAAAATAACCTAAAAATGTAGCAATGTTTGATATCTTAAAAAATTATCCAAAACAAAAGTTCTTAATATAAAGTAGTAGTTTATGCTCATATTGATTATTTTAATCTAAAATTATGTAAATATATAGATAAAAATATACACAAAATAACAAATATTGTATTAACATATATTATATGCTCTTTTTTGATTATACTAAAAATAATTATTGTATAAACAACATAACTATTCATAAGTAATATATATATATATATATATATATATATATATTGCAGGTTCATCCATGTTAAAAAAAAATATTGATATAACACGTTTGAACCTGCAAAATATGTCTTTTATATATGTAACCCATGAATATCTTCATATTAACATATATATAAAATGGGTCATTTTACATTTATCACCTATATATATATATATTATATAAAAAAAAAATTTTACATTTATCACCTATATATATATATCCCAACACACATATACATAATTATAATGCAATCATTTATTTAGTTAATATCATATACTTTTAAAATTCATGCATAAATTCGAAGAAACCACCTTCTTGTAATTATAATATTTTATTTAACTGCTGATATGATCTTCTGGGTTTCTATAATGTAGAAATTTATATTTCTTTAAAACAACTTATAATATTCGCTCATATTTCTTGCCCAGCATCATATGGATGTCACTTCATGATTCCATGTGCCAATCTTATTTTCATAAGAATTATACTGGAAAAGATATAATACAATAATGGATAATTATTATGCGCTGCCACTATCTTGTTCCTCAGGGTGGGTGATTATTGTTCTTTGAGAAATATATGAGGAACAGAAAAAAATACGTATTCACTCAAACTAAGCATTTTTTATTATTTCAATTTTATCCCCCCCCCCCCGCCAAAGTTCTACACTCTACAGATAACCCACAATAAAGAAGCAAAACTGGTATGGATAAGCTTTCTATTAATTTTAATATTAAACATAATTGAAAAATCATAAACATTAATATTATTTGTGCTCAAATCTATATATAACACAAGCATACACACACACACACTGTATTGATTAACACATGAATAAAAAATTACAAGAGAAAAGCAATCATGTCAAATTCATTTAGATGTAGTATATTATTTTAAAATTACGAATAGAGTTTGTCAGTTGATCACTTTCTATACATCTTTATTTACTAATATGTAGAGAATATGTTAATAATGGGAATGTTAGAAATATATGCAATAAAAGTTTATATTACCTGTGTTTTCCCAGCAGATAGCAACAGAAAAATAAAACCAATGGTAATAATTCGCTTGGCTGGTTCATACAAATAGGTGATTTATGTGTTTAATCCAATAAATTTCTTGATTTGGAATTGATTTTCTGCAGAGTAGGTTATAGTTGAAATCTTCCAGTAATAGCTACCAGTATCAACACTCATTCCACTTCACAGCATAACAGATCTCTTACGGAAATGATGTTTAAAGGCCAGCACACTTAAGTCTTCTCCCAGCATGTTCATTGCTTGCAAATATATTGACTGTTTTTAATATGTTTCCAAAACCTAGGAATTTAATAATACGTGGAAAATTATTTTTTTCAAAGTAACATCAAATGAACTGTCCTTTCAAAAACATATATACAATTCTCAATAACTTATAATTAAAATTTCTTTTTTTGTAGTCTTATTTTTTTTTACAAAATTCTTATTCTTTTCTTATCAATTACCATGTATGTCAAGGTCTGTTTTATCTTTTAACAAAGCAAAAACCTTTTAGCATCTTTTTTTATTCAAAGTCAGAAAATTATGTTAACCACCTATAATTTGTTTTTGACTTTCATTTTATTTTTTGGCTTTTTTCTTTACATTCTTTCGATAAAATAATCTATACAGTTTTAATATGTTTTTAAAAATTTTAAATTTCTTTTCTCTATTATAATGAAATGAGCTGCAATAGCTTCCATCATTGAAATAAAATTTATATTTGTTGATTTATTATCATTCATTTATCCATACAACAAATATATATATATATATATATATATATATATATTTGTTGTATGGATAAATGAATGATATAAAATATATGGTTACAATATATATATATATATATATATATATTGTAACCATATATTTTAGCATAAAATATAATAATTGATGTAACTAATATAAAAAATTTCTCTATCTTCTTTGGTGATTTGATTGGCTTGATTTGCACTTTGAACAGATTACTCTCTTATATTATTTTAATAAATTTAAATTTGCTTCATTCTATATACTAATTCATATCAAAATGTTTAACTTTTAAAAATTTTTAACAACACATTAAATTTGGTAAAATGGTATTAAAATATAATATTTTGTTTTATTTGTTTAAAATGATCTTAAAAATTATTTCATTTGAATTATTAAAACCATTTGTTCAATTAAAATAAATTATTAAAAATAAATACAGTAATTACGTAAGCGTCTCAATGTAAAAAAAGAAAAGAGCGCGAATTTAAGAGAAGATCGTCTGTTAGTTTTGCTTTTGGAGGGAGAGAGAAAGAAAAGAAAATGGTAAAAAAGGCAAATGGTGTAAATTTAATAAGCTTATTTTAAAATAATTAACATAAACGGATTACCACTAATTTTCTATAAACATAAAAATAACATTGTGGTAATTAATTATAAGATGAATTGCTAAATTTAAAAGTCTGTTCAAGTCGGCTGACCAAGTGGATCAAATCACCGGTAATAATTTCCCAATATTACATTTAAAATGTCGGAGCTTCCCAGTTTAAAAGAATTAATTGCAAGAGTTTGGTATGTTTTAAAATGTTTATTGTTCTACAATTTGAAAAAAATAAATAAGTATTTTAATTACAGAAGTTTTATAAATATGAAAATTTGCTTTTTAAAAAAGAAAAAGTTTAAATTAAAGTAAAATGTTAAAGTTATCAACATAGTTTAATAGTTCCGTTTCTAATTCTAATAAAAATATAGTATGGATTGATATTTAACTTTATAATGCCAGTAAAATATTTGCTAGTTAATTTTGTTTGCCATTTGGATAATAGACAGTCTTCAAATAATTGATCAAAGCTATTTTCTGGTTTATTGTCAGTGTGGAATGATTAAATAAATTGCGATAATTAGTATTCTTAGATTTAAGCGTGGATAAATAAATATTAGCATGGATGTAATAAACTTGGAACATTTTTAATAGAGAAATGTAGAGATTAATAACTTATGAAAAACATTTTCATTTAAATTCTGCAAGTCATGTTTTTGAAATTGTTTCTTGTTTATGGAGCCACGTAAAAATCGTTAATCTAATATTGCTGATAATAACTAACACAAATGGATAAAATTACATGTATGGAATTCAACTATAATTATAGCTATTACTTCGTACATTTATTGTTCGACACATCGTACATGGATTTCACGGATCATATTTATAGTTATAAAATGCTCTACAATCTAATTTGTGACACACACCTGCTAAAATTCATATATTGAACTTTAAAATGCTATACATTTAATTTATATCACACACACACCCATTAGATTTTATGTATTTGACGAATAATTCATTACTTTAATTTTATCGTTATATGAACTTGCATGTGAAGTTCATAAGTTATATTTTATTAAGTTTAAATTAATAGGGGTTGAATAAAATATTTATTCAAGAGAATAGCGCTTGCGAAAGGGCTTGAAAAGTACTAAATGAATTCATGAGATGTATCAATCTTTGTGAGGTATTTTGTGAGTCTTTCCAGATTTATATTCCTATGCTAATATTACTTATATTATATTACACATGTTTTATTTTAAGCAAGATAAGTTAGTACATTAGTTGTCCTGATTAGAGTAACATTTTATTATGCAAGAACCCACATTTGCTAAAGTGTTAGTATATTCTGAATGATCAGAATAACTGAGGAGGATGATTTTGCACTTTAATATGAGGTAAATAGTAATGTTGTTTTTTAATGTTGAAAGGCATTAATCTGTGCTGGTGGTTAATCCGCAGATTATTTAATTGCCATTTTTTGTATTTTACATTCATTCCAGCGCTGGTGGTTAATCCGCGGAATTGTGTAATTATACGTATTACTTTATGGTGGTGTATAAATCCACAAAGCTTTTAGTGTTACTTAATTCCTATGTGTAGATGAACGCATCCACAGTAATATGTTTTACTTCATAGATATAAGTTGGGCAAAGTATTTTAGTTAATCTGCTAAATCATCTTCTTCCATTTGTAAGTATAATTTACAAGTTAGATCATCAAATTGTAGCAGGACATTCTATTCAAGTTACTTCATAATAATTAACTGTTGGTTGATTATTATTTACCGGAGTGTAAGTTTAAATTTTCATTTTATTTAATGATTGCATTATCACTAAATCCTACAGATATAATATTATTTATTATATTATTATAATTTTACGGTATGGATTTATTGAATCTGGAAATGATGTTAAATACTTCATGAGTTGATGTTGAATTTAGTATAATTTGCTCAGGATTCATTATATCAAATTGAAATAAGGTATGATTAGGTTTTTGAAACCGTACCTATGATATGTTATTGAAGAAAGTCGATGGAATTATAATTTATTTATTTTATTTGTTTATTTATGTCTTTAATTACAACATTAGAATTAATTAGTTATTATTCATAAATTTGTAAATAAACGTTGATTTATAATTAAACTTACTGTGCCGTTGCTATGTGTCATTCTTAAAGTCAGAAATCATAAACCTTGGATAGAGCATACATTGAAGCACATACTATCGTCAACATGATATAAGAGTTTAATAATATTTTGAAAAAACATTTGGATGCTTTTAGTCTTTGGTAGTTTATGATGTGTGGGGTACAATAAAATCCCATTTACCTTTTCCATCATTTTGGCTTTGCGTAGTTGATTCTAGTATACAATACAAATTGATTGGTAAACCTGTAAACAGATTTATCAAATAATGATATGATTGAATATATTTACTTAACATTTTAAATTGTCATTTGTCAGTATAAAAAGAGTCTCAGTGATATAGTAAACTATAAAAAGAACCCAAGTATTTATGTTTATTTATTGCAAAGCTTTACCTGGACTAGCATTTGTATTAAAAATCATATAGATGGTTTAAAATTTCATAATATTATGTAGTTTAACAAATTATGCCATCTTGTACATGGTCGGCCATCGTGTCTCATACAATAAAAATTGCAAATTAAGGTTTGTAACATACTAACATTACACTTATAATTTGTTTACTGTATTTTATCATACTACTATGATAGGTCATCGCGGTACACCCTGGCTGCGATCAAATTAAATCATAAATGTTTATGTTAGATCATTGGTTTGGTCTGTGGTAAGTTGCTCCAGATGTTGGTTGTGGTCCTTGGTGCATAAAATAGATAGCATAATATGCTTTTGGATACAGCTCTTAATAGCTGACAATGAGTAGCGGGAATTGATCAGTGATCGAGGTTACGATTCTCAGTGCACTTACGTTACGTAGTTGACCACACTTTAAAGTGTTACAATATATATATATATATATATGTTGTAACAGTCACTCAATCTACCCTTGATCATGGAGGGTGCCATCAGATCACAGCATATCTGGAAAATTTTGTTTACCATGATCACAAGTGATTGCTGGTGATGGTTTGCACTGACTAGACTCAGGGGGCCAGCAAGAGCTCATGAATATTGTTCAGACAACTAAGGCAATTGTCAGAAAAATTAAGTTTAAACTAATTTAATTTTTTTTATTAAATTCAATAAACAAACTAAAGTAAACGTAGCAAAGAATATATGAAAGTTTCACCTAGATTTTTATAAGCGTATTCATCAGAGTGTATATGAGTTACCAGTATTAAAACATTAAATGCTTTAGCAGAAATAATTATTCTCTCACAATCTAAAAGGAGGTTAATAGTATCTACCTGCTGGTGATTTACAAAAGTGCAACAATTCTAGCTTCCTAATTCAGAGATATATAAAAAACAATATGGTCTTGTAGGAAATGAATAAACAGTGTGAGATTAATATTTCCTTGTACATTGGATTGAAGATGTCATATTGTCTGCAGGACAGCTCATGATAAATCACATTTAAGGTAATTTATGGTTGATTTCATATCATCATCATCATCATCAACCATTATCAATCAACTTCAGGATGAAGGTCTCTCCAAGTTTAATCAAAAACTTCTCCAATCTTTTCCTTCTCTTCTCAACATCACCACTGTGGACATTCTTATTTCATCCATCCATCTCACATGTGGTCCCTTTCTGGGTGTTTTACAATCTCTTGGAATCTAGTTTAAAATTTCAATTGTCCACCTAGTATCATCTCTTCTAGCAATATCTCCAGGCCAACTCCTCATCAATCTTTTAATTTTTTCAATGTGGTCAGTAACACCTGTTTGTTCTCTTACCCATACATTGTGTTTTTGATCTCTTTTTGTTACTCACAACATACTTCTCTACATACTTCTTTGAGTGTTCTGAAGTCTAAGTATTGCTCTTCTATTAAGTGTCCAAGTCTCAGATCCATAAGTAAGAACTGGTAAAACACATTTGTTAAAAACCATCTGTTTCAAACACATAGACATATTTTCTTTTAGTATCAAGTTATTTCTACCAAAAGCACCCCAACCAACTTTAATTCTATGATTAATTTCCTCCATTATGTTTCCATCTGTATTAATTATCTGACCAAGGTATTTGTAATTGTTAACTTCTTCTAATTCATCATAATCAAACTTTATTTTCATATTTTGAGCAAATTGATTATACTTTATTTTAGTCTTTTTAACATTTATCTTTAGTCCTACTTTCCTACTTTCATCCGATAACTCCTGCAACATTTCCTGAAGCTCTGAAGCATTATTTTCAAAAACAACTACATCATCTGCAAAATGTAAATGACTTAAATAA
The DNA here is from genome assembly GCA_028023455.1 of Epiperipatus broadwayi. NCBI lineage: Eukaryota > Metazoa > Onychophora > Udeonychophora > Euonychophora > Peripatidae > Epiperipatus > Epiperipatus broadwayi. The sequence goes on along the minus strand of JAQFVV010006393.1, from coordinate 2,101,372 downwards.
TATCCATTTACTTTCACTCCTTATTATGTAATCTAATTGTTGCTGTTGCATTTTTATAAATATTCTTTAAAATATGACAATATCCTTGATCTAAACCTTGATGATCCAATGCTTTAATCACTGAAGAAATCTTTATAGAAGCAAATGCATTTTTATAGTTTACAAATTCAAAACATAATGACAACTCATAATCATTTGTCCTTTCTATAACTTCTCTCAATACCTGGAAAAGATCTATTGTACTAAAACCACTTTTAAATCCAGCTTGTTCTATTGGTTGGTGGGAATCCAATGTTCTCTGTAGACAGGATGTAATTATCTTGGTAAAAATTTTATACAAAACTGATTAAAGGCTGATAGGTCTCCAATTTCCAATATCTTCTTTATCAGCTTTTTAAAATATTAATATTATTACTGCATTCTTCCAATCATCTGGTACATCTTTATCATTTAGACATTTGATATATAACTCTGCTAAATTTTTTTCTATTTTTTCATCTTTTTCTTTTAATATATCAATTATAATTCCATCATCACCTGGAGCCTTTCCTTTCTTCATACATCTAATTGCATGTCTCACTTCTTCATTTAAAATTTTGGGAAATTCAGAAGATGTAAAAGATACAGGATGTTCTTGATCTTTGTTACTATATAATTCTTGATAAAAATCTTCTACCGATATCATGAGGTCATCTCTCTTTTTAGTAATAATTCCATCTTTTTTCTTATTGCAGATATAAATTTCCTATCAATACCAAAATGTTATTTAACATTCATATACAAGACAATAAAACTTGAAGAATGATTATGATTTTATGTAATCCAGAAATGAAATCAAAATCTCCAACTTCAGAAAAACTAAAATAACAAACACGATAAACCACCATTCCAAAAGATATGTGGTTTGCTAGAAACACACACTAAATGTATTTAATAATAATTATTGGAGGATAAAATAGGGAAAGGTGAGCAAACTGAAATTACAAAATACTGCCAGAGCATTTAGTAAGGGTTAATAATAAATAAGAAAGGGATATTAAGCATATCAAATATAATCTCATGTTAACACCCCCCAATAAATAAAAATGAAAACAAACTTGGAATCTTAAAACTAAGATTCCAAGACACACTATAAATATAAAGAAAAGAAAACACATATAATAATTAAGAAATTAAATAACTAGTGAACCTTTATACAACAGAATTAATATTTTAGATTGAGTGGAGATTTAACTACAATTATATACCATGGAAAAAATAATAAATATATTGCCTTAATGGTAAAGCAGAGTTCCCTGAGTTTTTCAAGGTCTGCACACATTTATTTTGAGTTCAACTTTTAATGTAACATCATTTCTTCACAGTGGCAAGTGTAGAGGCATATTTTAGGATCCTTTTTTACTTCAGACTTTTATGGCCTATCAGATAAACATCTTGGAATCAGGACTCTATCCTTAGGTAAGTTAGCAAGATTTTTTGTAGGTTAGAATACACATAGCAATGAATTTACACATCTTGCGAATGCAAATTCTAAGAAAAAAAAGTCCAGATTGCCAACAGTATGAATCTTGGCAGGCTAATATATATGCATGAAAATGAATAGTGGAAATATTGAAAGCTAAATCTATCACTCTGAAAAAGTATTAGCTGGTCAAGCAAAGAATAAAAGTGTCCAACATTTTGAGGTTATTTATTCCATCTCTCTATCTTCCACATAAACTTTCTTGTTTTTCAATTATAAGCCTTAGCCCAAGACAAATCTTTAGCTCCCACTCAACCTTACTTCACAATTCGAACCAGGGGTTATCTTATGGGAAAACAACAACACAAAAATAAATATCCGCTTTTAAAATCAAACTAAAAATGGATTTTAATTAAAATAAAAGAAACAGAAATGCAATTAAGTTTCCATAATTAAAAGTTTTCTTTAAAAAAAAAAAAACAAAGATTAAAACATTTAACTTGAAATGTTTTTTTACAATTTGAATTTTTAACATAAAAGAATAGAAGTATCATAAGAAACTTATTTTAAACTAAAAAATACAATATATTGAAGACAAAATTTAAAATTACAGAATTTTACAATATAGCTGTGTATGTGTGTTATATCTTATAAACTTTTAAATAACTTTATAAAAACAAAACTTTGTGTGAAGGGACCTTTGAATCAGATATAGCATCCAGTTCAATATATATATATATTGTGCCCTTTTCTATAGGCCAGTAATAGTTTATAACAGTCAATTACTAAAAAATTTTAAATTTGGAATATGTTCTTTTGATACATTAATTATATTAAGTCAATTATATCTTTAAAGTACAATTTGAAGTTAAACAGAATATGTAGTATATAAAATCATTTAAAAATAGTTATATAAAGCTTTAAATATTGTTTCATATGGTTGTAAAAGCTGGCCATATTAAATAACACAGCTATAAATAATTAAAAGTATATTTAAAAATCCGATTTTAATAGTGTAAAACATATGATTTAATAAATGCTATATTTAGATTTGTAATCATATTAAAATAGACGAAATTAATATAGTATATTTTAAAATAAACTTTGTGATGGTGAAAATTATATCTAGTTCTATATTTTCTAAATTATTCTTCCAAATTTTTTATAATTATTTTATATAATATAATAAGTGTATCGATTTTATTAGTCTAGGCAGAGAAATAGATTGAAAATCGTCTGTCAGAGTAATCATGTGATCTTTAATGTATACACACTGCTTGTTTGAAATAATAACAAAGTTTAAAATATTTTCAAAGTTATATTATAGAATTGGATAGAATTATTGCCTATCATAAAAGCAAATAATAATAATAAATTAAGTTAACTGGCATATGTAATGTTTAAATAGTTTTAATAAAATAATAATTTATTTAAAAGTAATATTTAAGTAATGTTTTAGGTTCATTACGTCATCATTTTATTTTTCAAATATAATTCTACTATAAATTGAAAATCTGTAAATTTGTTTTCAAGCGAGGTAAGAATTGACCAATAAGAAATAAATATGCTTACAGATGATAAATATCATTGTAACTAAGATAGAGCAGGAGATTAAAATGTATTGAAACCGGGGAGAGGTAAATTATAACTATCAAAAGATAGTAATTTTAAAATCTTTTATTTTAGTCAATTTTTTTAGTACTTTCTTATAACTTTATCTGCAAAAAACTAATTGATAATTTTAAAAAATATATTTTTTTTGCAAAAGAGAGTATAAACTAAAAATATTTAATAATTTCGTTCAACATGATTTTCTAATTTTTAAAGTACTTACCAGTCATATTTTATCTAAAAGTTTAACCTAAACTACGCAATAAAAAATGGATATACTACAAAATAAAATGGATAGAAATTGTAACACAGTAAAAATATTTGAAATATTTATTGATACAGCATTATTAATATTTAACCGAAGAACTGTTTTGGTACATAAAAACCACAGCTCGGACATTATACAGAATCTAATGAAAAAATTGGAGAAGCATTATTATGCATAAGTTTATTCAAGATTTATTTTAAATGGTAATAAGATAATTATATATTGCCTGAATTATTTATATAGTATAATATTCAAAGAAATAAAATGTTATATCCTTTCTAAAGGTAACATTTAAAAAAAAAAAATTTCGAGTGCAAAATTAAAGAAAGAGCCCGGGAAAATATGTTACAGAAATGTTTTGATATTAAAATGTCCGTTCTTCGAATTATTTAAAATGTACTTGGAAAAAAATTGTTCAAAAGTATTTGAAGTTTTTTTATTTTAAAAGAGATGTATAAAAATACCAAGTGAAAGTTTAAATGTATCAAGAAGAAAACAGAGATAAAAGTGAACACATAGATGAATGAAAAAATGGATCCATGGAAATATAAATGGTACTTAAAAGTTTATCCAATATTTTAAAATTAAATTAGATGGATTGATGCATCAGATATGCAGAGAATATTGGTAGAGAAGATTAAGAAGCTCCATGGGATTATTTAATCATTATCGTCTTAAATTAAAACCAAAGATTATTTTCTAAATTTTACTAAATGGATTGATAATTATTTTATTTTAAACTTTAACGCGCTTGGAGAACATTTTTAAAAACTCTAGGGAAAATAATAAGCATTATGGACTTATCAGGAACTATCGTCAAGAAAATGTGTAACTATAGTTTTGATTCTTTTTATTTTGTTAACCTAATTTAAATTTAAAATTTTATATAAGATTAGGAAAAAACATAAAAACATTAATTTATTAATATTAAAATTTTATAATATAACAATCTAATAATTTAGCTAAAAAATATTTTAATATAAAGTGTATGGGTATGAATTTTTTTTCTATATCTGCAATGTTCAAGTGGACAAAGGAAGCCTACTGAACATGGTGACCAGATAAAGGTTATTGGTAATAATAATAACTATTAATAATTTTATAATGTATATTTTTGTTTTCTTTAGATTATCCATAAATTGGAAGAATGAAGTGTAAAAGTTTTTTTTTTTAATTATATGTAAGCATTTCATACAACATTTTAAAAAAACATTATGAGATAGGATTGATCTGAAAATATGCATACGACAATTTTTTTTTTTGATTTTTATTAGTGATATAATTCAACATAACAAATAATTATGTGATTCTTTTAAAGTTTTTTATGATATGGGATATTCAAATATTGTCTAGGTAAGTCATATATGATTAAACATACAGAGCAATGAAGTAAGCAGTCTTTTCTTATGGGATAGTAAGATTGTTTAACTATTAATGAATTTTATTTGTTGTTTTGTAAATGCAGATAGTTATTTTATCAATGTAAGATGTAGAAAAATCTTGAGAAATAATGTTGAGATAGTGGCTTGGAAGTACTTAGTGAACAGGAAACCAAGATGATGTATTTTTAAAATAGGATATGATAAGGAATGGGAATAATATTTAGTCTTTCTATGTGGTTATCAGCATAGTTAACATAGCCCTATGACTGATACACATTTTATTGGACAGTGTTTATATTACTTTAAATATTTGATGTTCTAATAAAGCTGAAGAAATAGCTTTAACATTGCCCCTGTACTAGAGGATATTAGGCAGATAAATGACCTGCCTCTTCGCACTGTGCCATGATTTTGAGATATGTTAAGAATAATACTCTAGCTTTCTTACTTAATCCTATGCATCTGTTTTTCGCTATATTTATTTCATGTAACTGCATCGTTTAGTAAGATATTTTAAAAGAAATGATAAATAATTTAGAACTAAGGTTGTGCTATCGTTTTTGGATAAGATTAATTTATTTGCTTATAAGGAGCAGAATATTATAACTTAAATTTGAAGATCCAAAGTATCCTAGGGAAAGAAAAGAATCATAAAATATATTTTGAATTTATTTCGGAAATGAAATATAAAAATTTTGAAAATAAAGTATCTAAACAAAGATATTTTTAAAAGTGATAATAATTTTAAATGCTTTAGTATATTTTTTTAAGAGAAAATAAGTATTGCATATTTTTTTTAAAAATGCAATAGTACAAAATAAATTATGTAAACAATATGCATAGTATATTTTTGTTTATTAATTAACAGAAATCTATTAATGATTAAACTTATATGATACTAAAGTAGGGCTTAAAGAAGAGTATATTATGACTAGTAAACATTGTGTGATAAATACTAAAATCTAGTACTGAATTTTGAATAATATTTTGTGTAACATCTTTGACTTTGCAAGATGAATTTTTTTAATATTTTGAGAAATCCATACTCATTATAAAATTTTATTTTCTATGGAATGTTTCTAAGTATGAATTTTTAAAATAGGATAGTTTAACAATATTAGAGATAAAATGCTGTTGCTAATAAAGTAGATAAATTTATTTGTAATAAGTTAACCATGATGAGAAACCAAATAATAACATTTTTTTTTTTAAATTTTGTCCTAAATCTAAATAAAATATAATTGAAATATAAATTATTTTTTATAACCAGGTAGATCAAACTGTAAAATAAAAAGGGTTAAGGATAACCACTGTAAATAATGTAAATAAATTGTTTAGTTATTTATTGTTAGTAATAAACTTTGTTAAATTTTGTTATTTAAAAAATTTGGTGTCAGAGTTATTTATTTCTCCACATCGCTGCATGAAAACACGATATATGCATAATAACTGAAACAAATATATAATTTTGCACAAAAAGATAAACAGAGAATTATTTAAGAATTGAAATATTTTGTTGGTATTCATTATAATTAGATCATCATAATCTTACATTATTTATTACTCATAAATCAGTTATCACAATATTATATTAAATTATATGCTATCTGTTGCCACACCTATTTTGTTTGTCAGATTATTAAAATGCTACCATGTATTTATTATATCATTACATGAAGAATATTATTATTGTTATTTATTATTATTAGTTTAAGTGTAGTAGATTATGACATAAAATCCCTTCTCATATTTTGCTACCGTATTTTTAAATTTAACTTAGAATAAATTTTATGAACCTGAGATTATTTTATTGAGCTAGATTATTAAATAGAAGATTAAAATTTAATTATTAGTTTAATCTTAGTGAGTAGAAGTTATTAAAGTCGTAAGAATACTATGAGTTTGTTATTTGAAATAGTAATAAGGGGGGATAGTGTTCTTATGCCATTGAGGAAGTATCCTGTAGGATATTGGCTCAATGTAATCTATCTTGTCACCTGTATTTTCACTTCAAGTCTCATGAAACTATTAAATATTTATTTAATATATTGAACCTTATTTGAGTTTTAAATTTTAATTTTAATACTGAATATTTTAGTTATTAGTTATTAACTGAGATAGAACCCGTTTTATTTTATACTATCTGGAAGTGAGGATGCATAAGAATTACAAGGTCAGATTGTGGCCCCCAATGTGGTTGGTATGATGTGTAGTGGAGCCACATAATTACAGGTTAGAATATATATATAATATATATATATATATATATATATATATATATATATATATATATATATATATATATATATATATATATATATATATATATATATATATATATATATATATATATAGTACTGATCAAAACATATTTATCTATCTAACATGAGCTGGAACTCACAAAATGTACTTCTAACCCAGTCAAGCCTGAAATTTAGGTCAGGATCCAGCTGGGATTGGAATCCACTCTCTAAGTCCCAGATCAAACACCTAAGGGATAACATAACAATGATGGCACATGAGAATTAATTTGTAATCCAGCCCACTAGCAGAGCAGAGAAGACAATGAGACATCTAATAACTATGACTTAACTAAAATATGTTTACGCATGGCGGTACAATTGGTAGTGGGGAAAAAAGGAATTTGAACTACTCAAACAAGTTAGACAATAAAAATTAGTTTAATATAATGACAAATTATTTACATACATATATAATTTAAGTATATACATTAGTGTGTGCATGAATGAACAAGCGGTCTACCAAATGATGGATGATTACATAGTGTCATTCATGCTATTATTTCTCATATGCTCTTTTATAAATTAAATAATATATTATAAATAAACACACATCTTTGTTGGGTCCAATATTAAAATGCCAATCAATTATTAGAAAGAATTTACATAAAATTGCTTATTAACACTTTGGGTTATGGTTCTGAAATATGGTGACTAACATTATTTCAGGGAGCATTCCGAGATTCATTGCAGATATAATATAAACCATTTTCATGCCATTATGGTCATGAAAATAAATAAAATACATTTTAAAATATATTTGATTATATGATACAATACTTAATGAAAATTCTTTTAATTAGCGCTGGTAAGAAGTATGATTTATTTTCCCCAAGGCTAATACTCTTAAATAGATAAATAAATTACAACAATGGTATTGTATAATAAAACTAAAATGATATTAGTAATTAATCTAGCTAGTAATATTTGGCATTTATATATATATATATTGAACAGAGTGCAATTTTAATATTATTACAGCTCTAAAATTAGGTCATAAGCAAAAGTAGTAGTAGTAATAATAATAATAATAATAATAATAATAATAATAATAATAATAATAATAATAATAATAATAATAATAATAATAATAATAATAATAATAATAATATTAATAATAATAATAATAATAATAAGAAGAAGAAGAAGAAGAAGAAAAAGAAGAAGAAAAAGAAGAAAAAGAAGAAGTTTGCAGTGCTGACATAATAGCCAAGAAATAACAGGAAAAGTCATGCTTATTGATGAAAGATGAAGTCTGAGACCACCATTTCTTGGGAAGTGCTTAAAGAAATGTAGATAAGGCATACCATGGATGTCAATGACATGCAGCCTTTTATACAAAAAAGTGGATAGGCATAGCATGTGCCAGACATATAGGAATCACCACCAGAGGCCTTTTTATACAACATAAATGGTCCTGGGAAAGTCAACTATCCTCAGGACAAGAAGAACATCTAAGGGTTCGAACTTGTCCCAATGCCCAGATTAGAAGCATGTAACATATATATATATATATATATATATATATATATATATATATATATATATATATATATATATATATATATATATGAATATAGGCCAAATGACACAGTAATGATAAATGTCACTAATGACATTGAATTAGTTTTACTGCTTTAAAAATAAATGACCATAGTTTGAATGCGATAATTTATATAATTAATTTGCTATGCCACTAGAATATATATATATATATATATATATATATATATATATATATATATATATATATATATATATATATATATATATATAGAGAGAGAGAGAGAGAGAGAGAGAGAGATAGATTTAAATTTAATTTGATAAAATATATGTTAAGATTTGACTCCCTCCTTTTCTGATATTTAAAATAAATCAATCCCATCTTTGTTTGTTTTATAACAAGTGAGAATATTCAAGCACAAATTATAAGAGTATGGAAAAATAAAAGAAAATGAGCTGATATAGAACACCACTGATAGGTCTCCTTTTCAGATTTGAATAATAACATTTATAAAACAAATAAGGTTTCAAAGCACTAGTCAGCCAAAGCTCTGAATTGACCCTGGATAGAATTCAGAACTCAATAAATGACAAAATTTTCTACTAAAATGTAAACAAAATGTTGACTTGTAAAAACAATCTAGCCAACATATTAATTAACAATACATTTTGTTTTAAGTGACTGTTAATAAACTTAATTCATGAAGGTTTACTTAAAAAAAAGAAAAGATTTAAAAATTCAACTTGTCAGAAAGCTTGAGATTGGCATATTAATAATAAAAACACAATATAAAATCAAGTAATAAATACAGATAAAGAAATGATCACACCAACATTAAAAAGGTTAGAGCATATGAGAGAGAATTGAATTTATAGAAATTATTTGAGAGCAATTTACATACTAGAAAAGTTACAAAATTAAATTATACATTAGGAGAAATTGATAGTAGAGTTTGAGACTAGTTAGGCAAGCTAGATTTAGTTTCATTGGTGGTGGCTTGAAATAATTTTACCTTACACCATTTAAGAGTCCATATTAAAAAGTCCACCTCATTCATGGCACTACTTATGTGACAGCAAGCTTCTATTTAGCATTCAGAGTTATTCTTTAGTCTTTTCTTCATCAGTGCAGCAGTTATATGGTACATTAGCAAGAAAAATGGCCCACAGGGTCAGAAAGGTGTTGAACTTACTACTACATCATTTTAAGTTTTATAGTGAGTGCAGTATGTTAACAATACCATTCTCTCAATAGTAGTTATTCTGTTGGTGATTTAAAATTTGTCCATTTTGTACTCCTGCCCAGGTATTTGAAGAATGCTTTTCATTTCCTATCTCTAGTTTAAATGTAATCTTTAATCTAACAGAACTTTTACATTTCTTTGTCCACTGATTTTGAAAGATGCAACTGTTAGATAACATTCCAAAAATATATTCAAATCTATTTCCAGACAGAAAGTAGATTTGACAAAATGTTTATAACAAAAGTACAATCGTTAATCGTAATCCCCTTTTTATTTTAAGTAAAAACTTTAATCAGAAATTCCTTCCCCAAGCCTTTAATTATTTTTGGACAATTAATGGTTGCATCTTGTTGGATTTTATAAAAATATACAGTTTAATAGAAAAAGTTTTAAAATGACCTGTAATAAAATATGTAACAAAAAATTCCATAATTTGTTAGTATTTTGCTCTTATAATATATATATATATATATATATATATATATATGAGCCACACCTATGTATTTTAATAAAAATAATTATTAATCATAATATTAATAATAATAAAATGTTATTGAAAGTTAAAATTTATAAATTTTTACACACGCATCTCAAATATATTCATAAAATATATATATACATGACAAAAAAAGCAGGATGGGATATAGGGTTTGAAGACAGATTAGTAGATGGAACTATGAAACTCAATCTTAAGCTAAGATTGACTGCTTCAATATATATATATATATATATATATATATATATATATATATATATATATATATATATATATATATATATATATATATATATATATATATATATTATATATATATATATATATATATTGTACCAACATTGTGTTGACATAATATTTTTGTTTAAAAAATTATTAAAATAATAAACTTTCGTAAAAGAAAAATGTAAATGTAAAAGTTTAAGAGTTTTATTGCAGTTTATTTTTGTACGCATAAAAAATAAAAAAAACCAAGAGTTTTTAAAATAAAAGTTACAATTAATTAATTAAAAGAGGGGAGGGGGTTTTTCTTTTGAAATGTCAAAATTAAAAGTTTCATAAAAAAAGTTAGAGTTTTTTTTATTAGTTAACATATAAGTTAAAAGTTTAAAACATAAATCTCTTTTTATTTAAGTTAAAGAAAAAAAGTCATCTTAAAACTAAATAGTGAATGGATCTCAAATTATATACGTGTGTGCAACTGTAAATGTAATAAATGTATGCATATTAAATATTAAGAATAAATGAAAGTTAAAAAATTAAAAAAACACTCAACAGTGGCTACTAATTAAATAGTTAAAACAACAAGGTCAGTGATTGGCTACTATTTGCAAATGTAAGAAACAACAGGATTAAACAGTTTATCTCCAAAGGATTAGCTACTAATGAAAAGAACTTTGACAACAGATATTTTTGGAGGATATCAAAATGACAACACACCTTATGTATAAATAGACAAATTTTTATCGGACAATTAGTTGAGTTAGTCAAGTTTGAGTTGCATTTGATATGACAGATCAGTACAATCTGTCAGTGAGCTATATCAATCAGCTTATTATATATCCAGAATCAAGAATGCAGTGTTAAAACCTCGGAAAACATACAACTTTCTCCAGCCTGAAGTCTGACGAATACAGCCAACCTACCTGAACTTAAGTGATGACTGCATAAGAACCTGAAGCCACTCAATATCTAATTGTCTTAAAGAAAATGCCTTGTAATAATCAGCATCAAATCTCCACAAGAAAACTTCAAATCTAACCGGTTAGAAATACTTCATTAGAAGCACCAAACAATAAGAAGTATCCACATTCAAAATCCTAGGTAATAACATTTTATTATACTCATTTCTAAAGTAGCCATCACATTCATAAAACCTCAAGAGTCAAGTTTAAGAACTCTATCACATACATAGATGAACTATTAATATGTCTGTTTAAAATGTTGTGTGTATTCTTGTGCTAGTATATTGTTTTCATTGTATTTTAAATTTCAAATATTATTTAATGCTTTCTTATAAGATATTATAGTGTGCAAATTTTATATGTGCATGTGTTATAATAGTAAATAAGATTTATAAAATATTTAAAATTAGTTTAATAAATATTAATTAAAATATATTGTCTTTAAAATTAAAACTTTATTTTGTCAGTCCAATTTTTTCACCACTAATTGAAACTATATTTTGTTATTGAATTAACAAAATAGACTGAGATAGTTAAGGGATTTTGGAGTGCTGGATTATGAGCCTACTGTCCAAACATGTTTGTTCTGAACTAGCTGGCCCACAGGGATTACTCTGAAACAAATAAAGTGTTTGGATGGTAGGGGTTTGAATCTAGCAGTCGAGGTGGGCCATGATCTGGAAATGTGATCATGTCATGCATTGCATAATTCGGTCTGATTGTGGGTAGTATTAACAGCTTTGCTATCAATAGTATTTTCCACTTTGCTTGAATATGCCAGTTCATTCACATAATATTTATAATTAAATAAGATTATAAATTTATTAGAAATAAGGTTGAAACCCATCTAAATGAAGGGTAAGTAAAGATTGACATTGGATTGAACCCAGTACAATATATATATATATATATATGTATATATATATATATATATATATATATATATATATATATATATTAATAAAATACAAGAGCACAAACACACACACCACCTTTTTATACTTCATATTTATTTTAAGCCTTTCTCTACTAATTTAGAATATGAGTATAAAAAAATCAAATATACATGAATAAATAATCTAAAAACTATATACATATATGTGATTACCAATTTTCTTTTTGTGAAACAGGGTTTGAAGCCAGCTTTTCACAAAACCCCTTCTTCAAAAGCTTTTAAATATTGTCTATGTATTTGAAAGGCTCCAGAAAAAAAACATTCAAGATATGTGTTCATTCAAACCTGCTTTCTTCCTTCCTCCCTTTTTTATCATGGTGTGTCAATGTGGGCCTCATTGACCAGGCAATACAATAGCCCTTGGCATCTTGCCCTATATTAACACAAAAGGCATTATTCCCCTGATGACAGATGATGGTAAAATAATCTTCATACAAGTTACAAAAGTTTTGGCATACAAACTAGCTTGGCTAACTTACATGAGGCAGTTTGACCATGACCTGATCTCCCTCTTTGGATTTATGTCTTTTTCTTCTTTGTTTACTACTCTTTTCTTAACCTGACATACACAGGTTCTGGGATGCCCTAGCTTCATCAGTTTTCTGGTTGATGGAAGGCTGTTCCATACTTTTTGGAAATGTTTTGATTATTTGACAGATATGCCATTCAAAACAAAATCTCAGAGAGGCAAATCTGGTGGACTCATTCACAAACCAATTTATTGAGCCTATCTGCTTGTTATAGCCAAACTAGTCTTTATGATTCATATGAAAATACATGTGAATTAAGCACCCTTGATTCCTCATCACCCTTTCATGCAGGTTTGATTGAGAGTTCCAAATTGGTGTGAAATGATATTGGATTCCATGATGCTGGGTCCATATAAACCATTCTTTTGACATGACCAGTGAACCATAGTGATGAGAAAGTACTTTAGGCTTACCAGCCTCTGGAAAATAGATATATTCCAACAACTTTCTGGTGTTCCTTGACTTAGCCTGGGCAATAGGATATGCAGAAATGTACTTGAAAATAAGACTAACAAGATTATGAAATATTTTTATTAAAGGCTGATAGTGGGCCATAAAATTCCATTGCTTCTACCTCCATAGGCTTTGAGATGATAATCAAGACCATGGGGATTGCATAGCTACTATTTGCTGGTTTAGCTTTTTTTCTGGTTTCACATGCATTTAGCACAGCCATAACTGTTTTGTGCATACCCAGTTAGTGGAACCATTTCCACAGGAAATTTTTGGTTTTTCAGTGTGCTACAATGGCAATATAACTGTTGGACATAGATCACAACATAATTTCTCATCTAATGGAATATGATGGACTTCACTCTTCTAGATTGTCCCATACTTTGTACTATAATATATGTTGGCTTACTCTATATATTTTCCCTAATTATCTTCCTTACAATATTTAAGTTCTTACTCCCTTCTAGTTGTTCAATCATGACTTTTAACCATTCATCTTCATGCTGACAATTACAAAACAGGGACAACTCTTCCTCCACTACTTTGTTACCCTCCCCCAAATCTTCACTAGCAATATAAAAAATTTCTATCCCTAAATGACCAGTCTACGAGCCTGCAGAATTTTTGTCAAAATATCCATGACAATGTTCCCTGACCCTTTGCAGTAGGCAACTGTATAGTTGTACTGCTAAAGAAACAGATACCATCTAATCAACTGGCATTTTTTCAGGTTGCTATGGTTGATGAATTGCAATCTTTTATCATCAGTCATGATGTCTATCATTGACTCCAGCAACAAAGGCCTGAACTTTCGAAATGTCCAGACAATAACAAATGTCTCCATCTCTGTGGCTAATTAATATAGTTCAGATCCTTTTAACAATAAACTTATAAAATATAACACCTCCAATTGTTCTCCATTTTGCAGCTGTGATAGTGTTACTCCCAACCCATTTACACTGCTGTCAGTTTGCATAATGAAAGGCTTGGTAAAATCTGGAAATGATAGCAATACCTGTTTCACAAATACCTCTTTTATATCCTCAAAATCTTTATCTTGTTCTTTGTCCCATTTCCAAAGTACATCCTTCCTTAATAGTCTTACTAGAAATTACATCCCCTCCACCAGCTGTTTATGAAATTGGTTATAAAAATTGCAAAGACTCAAGAATAATTTCACCTGCTTCCTGGATCTAGACACAGGAAATACTCTAAAAGCTAAGACTTCATCTGGATGAGGTCTCATCTCTTGAGAAGCTCCCTCATGCCCAAAAACTTCACCTCATCTTTGATAAAAGTGCTTTTAAAGTTGATCTTAATCATCTTTTTTCACAATCCCTGAGCCAAATCTCTATATCTCACATTTGCTCCTCAGCAGTCTATGAGGCTAAAAATACATCATCAATATATAATGTCACAAGCTTTTTAATGCTCTTTCACACTTGATTGAGGCATCTCAGCAGTCCAGCTCCATTATTTATCAGACCAAACAGCATTTTATTAAATTGATTTTGAGTATCCTTATATCTAAAGACTGTCTATTGTCAGCCCTCCAAATGAAGTTTAATTTGCCAGTAACTGGAAGTCAGTTTGAATATTGATAACACCACATGTGAACTTCCCTAATAGTTTATATAAGGATGATATTACAGTCTGGAACCATTACTTGATTCAGTTACCTTGTATCAAGACATAATCTCATGTTCCATTTTTCTTTATGACCACCAGAAATTCCTTATTCTTTTCTTATCCATTATCATGTGATATTGAGGTCCAGATTTTTTTTAAAACAAAACAAAAAGGTTTGAGCAATTTTTTTCTTTTCAAGCCCTCGGGAAATTTCATTGACCACCTATGATTTGTTTTGGACTTTTACTTTTTTTGTTTTTTTTTCTTCACATTCTTTAGATAATAATGTATACATTTTTAATATTTTTTTAAATTTAAGATCTTTCTCTTCTATTATACTAAAATGGATCAAAATAGCTTCCATCTTTGAAATAAAATTTATATATCTGTTGAATTGCATCGATTCATTTATCCATACATCATATATATTGTGATAATCCACATAAAGCCATTGCCACATGTATATACCTATTAACAATGTAAATAATTTAGTTACCAGAAATTTGAAAAAAAAAAGTAAAAAAGGTGAGATTTAGATAAATGTTTGAAATTACTTTTGATTTTATTATAAGAAAAGGGAATGGGGTGCATAAAAAATTTGTCTCTTTCTTTCTTTAAACTATGTATTATAATTAATAGGATTGAAATAACAATTTAAAATAATAATGATAATAATAATAATAATAATAATAATAATAATAATAATAATAATAATAATAATAATAATAATAATAATAATAATAATAATAATAATAATAATAATAATAATAATAATAATAATAATAATAATAATAATAATAATAATAATAATAATAATAATAATAAAATAAAAAAGGAAGAACATGTAAAATATATTACTATTAGAAGTTATTAAACAAAAAGAAGATAAAATGAATTATAAACTTGTAATAAAAAAAAGAAAAAAAATATATAATGTAAAATAATAAATTTGTACAAAATGAAGGTGTTAAAAATGTTTAACTAATTACATTCCACAAACAGTAGAGAAACAAATCTAAAAGAAAAAGTTTCATTTATAATTATACATTCTTTCTACTGATAACAATACTGTGGAAATTGTAAAATGTTTAATTAATTAAATTCCAATAAACAATAGATAAAAAAGAAAGGAAGGAGATTATTATTACCATTACGACTCTGGAATTAGAGAGATCAGCAGCAAAAAAAGTAATAAAAAATATGTGGCTAGTGATTTTAAAAGGACTTGGTTTCATGCTCAACACACCTGACCACTGACTCATGATGAAATAACTTTGATGTCTTAATTGCCAGATAGACCATAGCTTCTGTATGCTGAGAGATATAAAAAAAAATAACCAAAAAAAAAAAACTAAGCTAGGACTGAGAATAGACTAGCAACATAAAATTATATTCAAAAAAGGACCCATCCAGCTGAAGAGACTGTGAGGACCTACCATCTCTACAAAAAGTGGGTGAACTTTCACAAGATGGTATACAATGCTCAGAAGAACTGCAAATGTGAATATCTACAAATCCTATGTAAACATTTGCCATAGCAAATAAATACACATGCACTCAATTTCTGTTGGTTAAATTTTACAATTTTTAAAAAAATATATAAATAATAAGAACTAATTTTGACAGGAATAATCCTTTTGAAGATAGAGCACTGTCATATATAAAATTTCTATGATAGAGCTGTTTATATCACTTTAATATTCAATTATTGTTATTAGTGTAATATAATGTAAGTATGTGTGTTATTAAATATTATTATTATTATTCTTAAAGGTTGTCTATACTTGCTTTATTATCCTGTCACCAAGCGATGGGGGGGGGATCTGTCAAATTTATTGGTTAAAATTTAATGATTTATTTTTAAAAAATATTTGTTGTGCTGCTTGTATTGTGGTAATCTCAAAATTTAAAAAAAATATATCAAGCGCTGGACATTAGTTGACTTATTCTTAGGAATAGTTTTATTTTTTTCAGCAGTCAAGAGTGCTTGATCAGGAATGATAACATCGAGATAATATTTTCGTATTGCTTCGGGGTTCAGTCAAAAGTACAGATATAAAGTTAAATTCATATTTGTATTTGCTGTCTGCTTGAATTGTAATGTCAGAGAAAACCATAACCATTACAATTGGGGGCCTATCCAGGATTTATCATATTTACAAGTACAGCCCATTTGAATTAGAATATATCATAATGACATAGATTTATGCAGTAAATAAAGTTAAAGAAAAAAAAGAAAGCTTGATGGGAGACAAAAGCAAAAAAAAGGAAAGATAATGAAGTATAAGTTGGGAAGCGAGACGATAATATGAAGATAATTGTGGAAGTTCTTGAAGGCAGGCGTAGGTGAGTGAGAATTAGTGAGTGAGTTGTGGGAGAGACAAACAAACTTACCTAATATCAATAAATATAAGTTAAAGAGAATAAGATAATACAGTAAATATTAGTAGAACAGTTATAATAAAAGAAACTATAAGATGATATTGTATCAATTAGATAGACTTAATTCACACTATATCGAAAACAATGGTTATCCTATATAGTAAAGTAGAAAAAACTTCTAGTGAAGGGAAGATAGGAATTAGTGAGGGAAAAGAGGTGGTGGATAATGATTAACAGGGAGAAAAAATTAATGTAGAAATCTATGTTTTATTGGATTTGTTAAAGAAATTGATGGAAAGTCAGCAACAATTGGCTGAAGAACTGAGTGAAAGAAATAAAAGAATGATAGAAGAGTTGGGTGAACAGCTATGTAAAATTTTTAATTAAATAATCGAAGAAGTGAATGAGAAGTTTGAACAAACCTCATATCAGATTACAGTTATGAAAAAAAAAGGTTAGATTACCAGGTGTAATTTCTTGGAAAAATAGAGCTGCACCACCTGGGAAAGTGGGATAAATTAAAACAGGGTGTCGCATCAAAGGTGAACAAATAAGTGGCATACTTAGAAGATAGGCTATAAATGTTGTGCCAAGAAGTAAAGCAGCTTACAGAGGAATGAGAAAAGGAAATAGGGATGATAAAAACAAACAGGAGAACATACAAACATGGCCAGGTATACGTAAAATGGAGGCAATAAGTCAGTTGTTAAGGGTGGAAATATTTTCTTGAAAAGAGGGTGAGATGTGAATGAGCATCTGAGGATCATGGAATGGGATTGTACCTTGATGGGTTGAGTGAGGAGGAGAGAGTTGCTATAGCATGCAGTCACATATGAGGGGAAGCTCAATATCGGTGGGATTCATTACAAATAAAACTGGTGATGTTCGATGAATATAAACATTCGATGTTAAAAGTTATTGGGGTGAAGAGCTTCAGGAAAAACATAAGCTTCAAGTAGTGCAGAATAAGTGGAATCTGGGGAATTGCTCCATATGTTTCTATGTAAGCAGGTATGGAAGTTGAGAGTGCTCACTAATCACCCATTGACAGAACATCAAATTATGTGACTAGTTAGATGAGGATTGCCTAGAGAGATAGTACAAATGATTATAGATAAGGAAATGGTGAAACAGATGGCAGAAGTTTTACAAACTTTAGATAATAGTATAGGTGAACACAAAAATGCAGAAGCAGATCATATGCAATTGGCTAATTTAGTTCATAATAAAGAAGAGAGTATGTCTATAATGGCACCTCAAATCTGTCCAAAGATAGAAATAAGGGTAGGAAAAATTGTGACTACTGCATTATTAGACTCAGGAAGTCAGATATCTGTCATGTCACAGGAAATGTTTAATAAAGTAAGTTGTGTCAGCCTGGGAATTAAAATCATACCATTGAAGTTGACATATGTTTTAACGGCCAATGGGAAGATAGTCAAACTGCCATTGAAGCAAGTATGGGTGAAGATACTCATAGCTGAGAGAGAGTATGATTATATACTGTTGATTCTAGAAGAATTAATTCATGAATTTATACTAGGATCAGACTTCATGCATAAAAATGATTGCGTATTGGATTATAAGCATGGTCATGCAGAGATAGTTAATACAACTTCATTTATAATCAATTTAAGGGAAGCAACCAATGAAAGGGATTATACACAAAACACTGCAATGAAGATAGAAATGCAGAAAGTGATAGACAAATTGAAATACATAAGTGATAGCCAAAAATATAGGCTGAAGAAATTATTAAACCACTACAAAATGGTGTTATTGGAGATCTCTGGGTAGATCCTTGGATATAAAGACAGGATAAGGCTCATGGAAGATCAGCCATATTGAGCTCATGCATATCCCATATCTTATAAATACAGACATGAGGTAGAGAAGCAAATAGACAAAATTCTTACATGAGGAATTATATCTAAATGCTTATATCCATATAATATCTCCATCATAACCATTAGAAAAAGGACGGATCAATTTGTTTGTGTTTGGATGCTAGACAGTTGAATAGGATAACCATTCCTGATACTAATGCACTGCCACCTATGAATGAGTTATGAACAAGATTTAAAAATAAAAAAAATATTTTTGCCATTCGATTTGATGGCCAGTTAGTTATTGGCAAATTATGTTGCATCCAAGGAATCGAAAATATACAGTGTTTAGGTATAATGGACGCACATATAATTTCAATAGAATTCTATTCAGGCTGGAAAAAAGTGGAGGAGGGCTAGTTCAGTGTCTAGATCAGGTATTGTTTAGAAGATATTAAAATTTTCATTGTGATGTATGTGGAAGAAATTGTCTTCACATCAGAGAGCATAAAAGAACATTTTGTGCATTTAGGGTGATTATTAAGTGAATGTGAAAGAAAGAGGATAAGTATCAATTTGAATAAAAGCCATGTGTTGACCACGGAAGTCAAATTTCTAGGTCAAATCATCAGTGAGAGGGGGATATTACCTAACCCTGAAAAAATTCAAGAAATTCAGGATTTCCCTACACCTCGGAGTAAAAAATCTTTCCTGGAACTATGTACATTTTACAATTGGTTTTATAGGATTTTCACTAGACATGGAACCATTACTACAATTATTAAGAAAGGAGAAAGCATAGACATGGAAAGAATATCATGAGTGTAGTTTCCAAAGAGTGAAGGAGGAATTTTAGAGGAAGTTATGCTATCATATCCTGATTTCAATAAACTTCTCTTTGTACAGACAGATAGTAGTGAGTTTGGACTGGGGGCAATGTTGTTTCAGATACAAGAAAGAGGTCAACACGAGGTTCTTTGCTTCATTAGCCACTTACTGAAAGGATCAGAAGTTAACTATACCACTATGGAGAAAGAAGCATTGACAGTTATTTGATAGGTTCTGAAGCATTGACAGTTATTTGATAGGTTCTGAAGTAGAGGTGATAACTGACCATAAGAGCCTTGAATTCCTTAACGACAGCTTCTTGACACATAGCAGGATTATAAGGTGGAGTTTGTTTCTGCAAGAATTTAATTATAAAGTAATATGTTGATGTGGAAAAAAGAACATTGTAGCAGATACTTTAAGCTGATATCCAGTGGCTCAAGGTCAACAATTAAGCTGTGACAAAGTGTATATAGCAACAGCAAAAATAGGCAAAGAAGGGATGATAGAAGACATTTTGTGGAAATTAAAAGAGCATCAAGGAAAGGACAACAATTGCAAACAGAAAATAAACTCTTTACAACATCATCCCATGACTGACACTAAGAAGAATCCATTGTGGAAGGACATAAAGTACTTCTGTCTAAAAGGGGGAGTCCTTCAGTGAATGTTTAAGAGACAGAAACAAACATGCATAATTCTTTTGGTTGCCATGAGAAAACAAGTGATTGAATATATACATAAGTTGTACATCCATTATGGAGCGAAGAAACTGGAAGGATGCCACAGCCATCGGTTCTATAGGCTGCAAATGTATGCTAACATTACAAACATCATTGGCAAATGCACTGTGTGTTCAGAAACTAAGCCTCCTAAAACAATGGGAATAGGGCCATTAGAACCTATATATGCACAATGACCCATTAGTTTGATAGAAATTGACTTTTACAGGCCATTACCCCTGTTTAATAAAATGAAATATCTACTTGTCACATATGACATATTTTCAAAAATAGTAGCAGCATATCCAGTAACTCAGGCTAATGCAAAACAAAACCATTAGAGCTTTAGAATGACAAGACTTCAGAACCATGGGAATTCCTGATAAAATCCTATCGGATCATGGAACACCATTCATATCCAGCAAATGGACAAAATGGAATCACAGACATGGAATAAAACACATATTAACATCACTTTGAAACCCCCAATAAAACCCGTATGAACAAATTATAAGGGAGTTGAGCAATTATTTTCCGTCTACATCCATAATGACCATTGAAGGTGGGTGAAAGAAATACTGAAATAGTAAATATGATAAACTGGTCAAAAATGACTCCACATGGTTTGAACCTGTTCGTCTGCATTAAGGGAGAAATATTCCATGCGCTTTTGAGACCAGGCTACCAGTGGAAACAAGGTCAATAAACAGAAGGAAGGACGCAGAGCAAGCACTCAACCAGTTAAATAGGATGACAAAACTAAGACATCAGAGACAGGGAGTAGCTAATACCATATTTAAGATAGGAGATGAGATCATGGTAAGGGTGCAGCCTATGAGCCATCCTAAAAAACATATGTACAAAAAATTTCAACTGATTTATAATGATGACCCTTATGTAATCAGTCGAAGGTATAGAAATAATGCTTTCGTTGTAGCACAAGGAATTGAAGAAAAGATGACATATAATGCTCGATCACTGAGGATGGTAAGGAGGGATAAGGAGCTGCTGGATAAAAACTGAAACATAAAATAAGTGGACAGATATGTCGGCTTGACCAAAGGTTAATGTCCTAGAATTTTGAGCAAGAAAGATGATTTATAAAGTTAATTGAAAAAAAAAGATAGTTCGGGGAGAGAGAATTAATAAACATATAATAAGTGAGACAAAACTCATCTCCTGAGTATAATTAAAGTCAAACTTAATAGGTAAAAAGAAATAGTATTCACTAAATGTATAATCAATGATTAACCTAATGGATGTTTTTAGGCGCAATCAAGCACATCGGGACAGAATGTTGAAAATAAAAGTATTAAATAAAAAAAAAAAAGGAAAGAGGGAGATATCTTTAAGTAATTTATCAGTGTAACAATCTATCAGTTGTAAATGTGGCTATAATTAGCAAGTAAGTAAAAGAAAGGGAAGAAATAATAATTGTTCAAGCTTAATAAACAGTCAATTAATAATTAGTAAAATAAAATAAATAGTCTAAATAATAATTAAATGATAGGTATCACTGATAAATGTATGATGTTGCAGATTGAGGCATATATGTGTGTGTAGGTGTAGTATGTTTGGTCCATATTTTGAGCTTGATTCAGCCGTCTCTTTGTTAACTGTAGATACAAATGACATCTTGCAGTAAAACCTTTATAATAAAGTGCCAGTAAGAATCCTGGGCTCATTATCCATGCTGGAGGAAATTTCCCAACCATATAAGAATTATTATCTAGAAAATAAAAGTAAAATATGAAGAAATAAATAAAAAATAAGAAGTTGTTATTTGCATAAGTTGAACAGTCAATAGAAATATCCTGCTGTCACATGCCTCAAACCCCTTTTGTGTCATTTGGAAGAAAATTAAGTCATGCCATGGTCTCATATGCATGGAGATTAAATTGGTTTAATCAGTGAAAATTGATTGGAATGAATTGGGTAGTTTTGCTTAGTTGTCTCTCTGTATATAATCCTCATCATCATCACTCATCATGATAGTGTGTAATACAGATGGAGTGTAAGAGTATTTTTTGTATAAGCAAAAGTAAAGGCTAAGAATGAAAAATTAAAATAGGCTCTCATCTCAGAATAAGATTTGACCCAATTTTAATTCTTGAAAATTGGGTGGAGTGTAATGTGACGACCCATATGAAGTCATTGTCACATGTATATACCTATTAACAAGAGTAAATAATTTAGTTACCAGAAATTTAAAAAAAGAAAAGAGAAAAAAAGTTGAGATTTAGATAAATGTTTGAAATTACTTTTGATTTTATTGTAAGAAAAGTGGACAGGGGTTCATAAAGAAATGTGTCTCTTTCTCTCTTTAAGCTATGTACTATAATTAATAAGATTGAAATAACGATTCAAAAAAGAAATAATAATAAATAAAAAAGGAAAGAACATTTGAAATATATTTTTATTAGAAGTTATGGAACAAAAAGAAGTTAAAATTAATATAAACTAGTAATAAAAAAAAGAAAAAAATATTAATTTAAAATAATACATTTGTATGAAATGATGGTGTTAAAATATGTTTAGCCAATTACATTCCATGAACAATAGAGGAACAAATCTAAAGGAAAAAGTTTTTATTTATAATTATACATTCTTGCCATTGATAACAATTTGTTGGAAATTGTAAAATGTTTAATTAATTAAATTCCAATAAACAATAGATAAACAAAAAGAAAGGAAGAAGATTATTATTACCATTACTACTCTGGAATTAGAGAAATTAGCAGCAAAAAAGTAATAAAAGAAATGTGTGGCTAGTGGCTTTAAAGAACGTGGGATCATGCTCGACCCACCTGAACACTGACTCATGATGAAATAACATCGATGCCTCGCCTGCTAAATAGACCTTTCTGTATGCTGAGAGATATAAAAGGAAACTAAAACACTAAGACAAATCACAGCTATGGACTGAGAATAGAACTAGCAACATAAAATAATATAAACAGAGAAAGGGACCCATCCAGCCAAAGAGTATGCAGAGGACCTACCGTCTCTACAAAAAAGTGGGTGAACTCCCAAACGATGGTATAGAACTCTAAGAAGAACTGGAAATGAGAATATCTGCAAATCCTGGGTAAACGTTTAGCTATTGCAAATAACTATGCAAGCATGCATTTCTTGTAGTTTTAATTTCACAATATTAAAAAAATATATAAATAATAAGAACTAATTTTGAAAGGAATAATCCTTTTGAAAGATAGAACACTGCCATATATAAAATTTCTATGATAGAGCTGTTTATATCACATTAATATTCAATGTATTCTTTATTCTATTATTGTTAAAACATAATATAATGTGTGAATGTTATTAAGTATTATTATTATTTTTATAGGTTGTCTAGACTTGCTTTATTCTTCTGTCACCAAGCTATGGGGGGGGACTGTCAATTTTATTGGTTAAAATTTAATGATTTATTTTAAAAAAAAATATTCATTGTGCTGCTTGTATTGTGGTAATGTCAAAATTTAAAAAATATATCTAGTACTGGACATTTGTTGACTTATTCTTATGAATAGTTTTCTTTGTTCAGCAATTGAGAGTGCTTGATTGGGAAATATAACATTGAGGTAATATTTTTGTATTGCTTAGGGGTTCGGTCAAGAGTACATATATAAAGTTATATTCATATTTGTATTTGCTCTCTGCTTGAATTGTAACGTCATACAAATAACAAAATAAAGATATCCATTACAATATATATATATATATTGTACACTTTTGATTGTGTCCAAATGAATTCATATAGTCAATTTAAAAAAATAAATAAAATAAGGATATATTTTAATTGCTATGACTACTGTGTAATGTTGACAATGTTTTTAAAAGCTTTGTTAAAGTAAAATGAGAGTATTAAATGCATAAAACTATACTAATATATTAAAAAATAGTCCAATAATACTAAATAGTGTAATTTTGTATGGTTGGGAAAACTGGCCATAGTAAAATGGTACATTGGAAGTCCTCTTAAGTAAGTGTTTAAAGCTAAATTTTAAAAGTAATAACTTAAAATTAAATAAACTACTGTATTGTAAAACAAAAATTATACTTAATGTTTGTATTGTGAATTATTTATTTAAAATGTAATATTTTGTGGGGACAAGTGTGATTAGATTAATAGTATCAAAATTATTATTTCAAATTATATTATTATATTATTATTCATTAATATAATTTTTTTTTTTTCCATTGAACATTTATTTTTGTTAGTTTACAGTAATTAAAAAAAAGATACATATTGTCTGATTTTAAATGGTCAGGTGACACAAATATTCGTACTTGTATCCTTACAAGTTTTTTTCTAATAAAGTTTTAAAATTGCTTTAGAACTGTACTATAAAATGGAAATATTTGTTGGCAACCAGACAAGATAAAAAATAAAATAATCTGCTATTATAACATATTTAATTGGGTTTTTAAAAAGAATGTACTTAATAAAATTAGATTTTTAAAGAATAGATACATTAAAAATGAAAGTTGGATAAAATAATGAAATTTTATTTTTGAAATGCCTTTTCAAATACTTAGTTGGTTTAAATAAAAATGTGAAATTAGTTTAGAATTAAATAATATAATATCTAATATTTTAAAAAGGATGTTTCATAAAAAATTTTTTTAATTTTAATTTTACAATCTTGGTTATATGTAAATTAGATCACCCGCTAAAGATTTAATTGCCAATTCAATCATCACTTCAATTTACTATAAAAGCAGATTTTCACTTGTTTCTGTGTGATGTAATCAATTCAAGTGGGTCCTTTAATAAATCAATTGTGATTTAATCAGTCAATCCTGTGCTTTTAAATAACTCTCAAAAATAATTTATTATTTTTTTTTAAATATCAAAGTATTTTAATAATTTATTACTTGGAATTATTTTAAGAGAATATTAAAAATTATAAGTTTATTAAGTTAAAATTATGCATTGTTAAAGCAACAAAAGTCCCAATCAAGTGTTTCTGTTAAAACTTAAACCAGTGTTGCAGTAACTATGGAATTCATACCAAAAATAATTTTAAATTTGTGGAAAAAAAGGATGGAGGTACAGATACTAAGCGAAAATATAGTTAAAAAATTTTAATAAAGAAAAATATAATATTGGTTTAAGTAATATCTCGGACATTGTTGAAAGAATTAGACAAAAAAGTTTGTTGGAAATTTAATTTAAATTCATTTTATTGTGAGAAATAGTCGCTGTATCGGAAAAAGCCAAGTTAAACCGTAAAACTTGAATTTTCAATTTTTTTAAAGTATATCGTTTTTTAAGAGTTGCAGTAAATGTTTTATAGAAAATATTTTTTTAAGAATTT
The DNA here is from genome assembly GCA_028023455.1 of Epiperipatus broadwayi. Lineage (NCBI taxonomy): Eukaryota > Metazoa > Onychophora > Udeonychophora > Euonychophora > Peripatidae > Epiperipatus > Epiperipatus broadwayi. The sequence continues at coordinate 2,075,273 of JAQFVV010006393.1, read as the reverse complement.
ATTATGAACTGTTATTTAAAATGATGGAGAAATAAAGATTGATATTACTGCAAATATATTTTATATGACAAGTCATCATTATTAAAAAAGAGTACATTTATTTATTGATATAAAGAAACTGATTTTTGGAAAATTATTACCTGGAAGAGAAATGCCTGGGTAATTAAAATTAACCTGACAAAATAAATTTATGCTAACTTTAGTAATTTATTAAATGCTAATTTCAATGGAATAAAAATGTTTAATTTCTGCATGAGTATGCCTGAACCAATACAGTCATAATAGATGCATCAGAAGCCCAATGCCAAATCCTATAAAATGGAAAAAAATTGGAGGATTATTTTTTTTAACTTTATAAATAAATATCACCTTTAATAATCATTATTCTGAAAGGTATAGATAAAGGACTATAATTTTTATAAACTTTTAACCAAGGATTAATGATTATTTTCAAAAGTAACTTCAGATTTAAAAGTCAACTCCCTTTTCATTTTTCATTTTCATCATTTTTAAAATCATTTGACAAAATGTTGCATTGGGGAAAATGAGGTTTGTTCTCAAGTGTTAGACAATGGTTGTCATCGCAACATGTGTCGGGGAAGTGAGTGTCTATGAGGGCTTATATTGGAAAATATCAGAAGAAAGAACTTTTTTTTAAAATTACTTTATAATGGATTGGAGTTTTATGTAAATATGGTTTAAATTATTTTGAGTAAAATAATAGTATTAAGTTTTATATTATTGTAGGCAGGAAAATTAAATACAAAATATCTAGTAACATAGTATAATAATTATTGTAAAGAATATTTAATTTTCTGCAAAAGTTTTTTTATAAATATCTTTTGAGTATGATAATTCTTGCTGAATAAATGTTATTAGTATTTAATATATTTTAATGAAATGTGGACCAGAAAATATATAAAAGAGAACAACTAGCTATTTGTCACTATGGGTAAAATTTATAAAATATTAATTTTTATATGATGTATTTATTTTATTTTCTTTAGAGGCTTGGAATATTTTATGGTATTATCATATAAACTAATGGGTATGTGTGAGTGCATTAAACACACATAGAACTGATTATTACTTTTGTAAGATTTTTTTTAAAAAAAGATATGCATACTTTTCTTTTATATTACATATGTAATATGATTTAACACTGAATATAATTTACATGATTCTTTAGTAAAGGAACCATATTATTTTTAAATGTTTTAAAGTATTGATTTGATGCATTGATACAAAATCATTTGTATTTCTATTGATAAATTTTGAAATAACTTTTTCTTGTTGAATAGTTCTCGATTGTTGAATTCATACATGAATCTTATTTATTGTTTTAGAATAATGTTTTTGATAATTTTTTTGCGATGTAGATTGATAAATCTAGTATAAAATTTTTAAAGTGGTAGTGATCTTGTGAGTATGAAAAGAAATCAATGGGATGCATGTATGTTGGATTTATGAGGAATAGAACATGATTTTATGATTATCTTAGTAGGTTATGCAGGTACAGACAACAAAGCCCTGTGACTTGTATATTTTTCATTAGTATTTAGTAATAATGTTCCAAAGAGCTGAATAAATAGCCAGGGCATTATATTATAAAGAAGGATTTTAGACAGAGTTGAGCCTCTTTTCTTTATATGCACTGTCGCCATTTTGATTATTCCATATGTTTATATTATTGAGTCAATTCTCTAGTTAGTTCTTCATGCCTATGCATCTGATCGCTATCATAATTTCAAAAGTTATTGCACCATACAAAACTGTATATATTAAGGAGAATAATAAATAATTTTGGGAATTGTAGGATCATTAATTTTGAAAGAGGATGAGATAGTTTTTTTCTTACTTTGGTTTATGTTGAGATCAAATACAAATGATATTGAAATTAAACTCAAATTTTAAGAATAAAAAATCATAAATATTTCCATATTTTACTAAATCTATTATATATATTTGCATAAATGTTGAATATTCTAAATATACATGTAATGCATATTTTAATGAATAATATATCCAAAGAAACAACATAAAATAGAAGAAGCACCTACATTTTGTAAGTATTATTTTTTTTATTTAGAATGTGCACAAACAAACACATAGGATTTTTTTTATTAAAGTAATGCCAAGCAGATGTATAAAGTATGTTAATCATATTGTTTTATTAAGTCCATTTATTTCTTATTTAATGAACTAAAATAAATATATTTTGGATAATGTCAGCACTATCATAGTAAAAGTTGTTTAATTAATTGAGTAGAAAATCTATGAACATGTATTGAAAATAAGTGCTACATCAGTAGTTTATATTTTTGTCCTTATTTTGTATATGCTTGTGGAAGGTATTATAATACAGATCAATTTGTAGATATTATATTTTAAGATATAAGTGTATATGTAATTATTATTAATAATATAACTATGATTATTGCAAAGAATTATATAAAAAGTTATAAGTAGGAGTACAGGCTAATTTACTTGTAGAATTTATTGTTTATTTTGATTTGAAATGAAGAAGTAATTAACTTACCCAAGATGTAATTATAAGTAGTGTACATAGTTATTTTGTTCAAAAAAATTTATAATAAAATTTTGTTAAACTTATTTTTTAAAGGTGTGTATTGCATTGATTCTTCACACTACAAACCTTTGTCTCTGGATATATAAACCAAACACAATATTTGCACAGTATGAATAGGATTATTACTTAAGAAATTGCAGTGTTTTTTTAATATAATTTATTTGAGAAGTTTTCATTTTACATCATTATTAGCATTATGGTCATACATTAATTATATAATTTCTTACCCACAATTATAATATTATTCAGTGCCACATATTTTCTCAGATTATATTATATATTTTATTTAAGATACCACATGAAAGCTAAAAGATTATACTATATGATTTATTATGCTTATTACTATTATTATACCATACCATTGAAAAGTAGATAAGATTGATATTTATACATTGAAGATGATTATTATTATTATTTATTATTATTATTAGTTAGGTGTAGTTTAGGGGATATAAAATTTCTTATAATACTTGACTACAAAATTTTTAAATTATTTGAATTAATTTAAAGAACCTGGTATTAACATAGTTATATTATTTCTAATAAAGAGATTAGGATTTATATATTAATATTTTATTTAATTGATTATTTTAAAGTTGTAAGAATGCTATAAATTTATTATTATTTAAAATAATAGGGGGGGGGTAATATTCTTATGCCTTTGAGGTTGTATCTTTTGGGATATTTGCTCAATGTAATTATTTACTACTTGTACTTCACTTCATTGTCTCATGATTTTATTAATATTTAATTTATTTAATTTATAAAATTGAACCATTTTATTATTTCTTATTAGTTAGAGCTAGTTAAATAATAGATAGTGTGAAAAATCAATGCAACATACAGTTTTATAAAATACGTTTAACAAAATTTTATTATGAAAACTTTTAACAAAATAACTATGTACACGATTTACAATTACATCTTGAGAAAATTACATCTTCATTTCAAAATAAAATAAATAATAAAATATCAAAGTACATAGGCCTTTACTCTGACTTATAACTTTTCATATTTCTTTACAATAATCATAATAATATTATTAATAATAATTACATGTACAATTATATCTTGAAATATAATATCTACCAATTAAACTGTATTATAATGCTTTCCATAAGCATATACAAAATATGAAAAAATCATAAACTGCTGAGGTAGCACTTATTTTCAATACATGTTCATAGATTATGTACTCAATTAATTAAACAATTTTGACAATGATAGTGCTGACATTATCCAAAAAATATTTATTTTAGTTTGTTAAATAATAAGTAAATTGACTTAATAAAATAATATGATTAATATAATTTATACAAATTACTTGGTTTTACTTTAATAATAATAAAAAAAAATTATGTGTGTGTTTATGTGTGTTCTACACATAAAAATAATATTTACATAATATAAGTAATTGTTTTATTTTATGTTGTTTCTCTGGATGTATTATTCTTTAAAATATGCTTTACATGTGTATTTATAATGTTCATAAATTATTTAAAAATCCTGTAAATAACTTTATTATCACTTACTAAAATATAGAAATATTTATGATTTTTTTATCATTAAAGTTTGGATTTACTGTCAATCTCATTTGTATTTGATCTAACTATAAACCAAAGTAAAAAAAAACAAACAAAAAACTATCTTATCCTCTTTCAAAATTAATGGTCCTACAATTACCCAAAGTATTTATTATTCTCATTTATATATACAGTTTCTGTATGATACAATAACTTTTGAAATTATGATAGTGGTCAGATGTCTAGGGATGAAGAATTAACTAGAGTATTCACTCAATAGTATAAACATATAGGATAATCAACATGGCAGCAGTGCATATAAAGAAAAGAGGCATGACTTCTCTATCTAATAACCTCCCCTATAGAATAATATACATGCTATTTATTCAGCTCATTGAAACATTAATACTCAATACTAAGGAAAACACTGCCTTTGGGAATATACAAGTCACAGGTCTTTGTTTTCTGTACCTGCATAATCTACTAAGATAATGATAAAATCACATTGTATTTCTCATAAATCCTACATATAAGCATCCCATTGGTTTCTTTTCATACTCCCAGGGTCACTACCACTTTAAAAAATTTCATACAATGTTTATCAATCTACATTGCAAAAAAATATCAAAACATTATTATAAAATTCACATATGAATTCAACAATCTAGAACTATTCAACAAGAAAAGGTTAATTCACTTTCGAAATTTATCAATAGAAATAGAAATAATTTTGTATCAATGTATCAAATCAATACTTTAAAACATTTAAAAATAATAGGGTTCATTTACTAAAGAATGACATAAGTTATGTTCATTGTTATATCATATTACATTAGTAATATAAAAGAAAAGTATGCAGATCTTTTTTAAAAAAAATCTAACTTGTTTCTTACATTATTAATAAGTTCTATCTGTGTTTAATGCACTCACACATACCCATACATTCATTTGATAATACTATAAAATATTCCAAGCAACCTAAAAAAAATAAAAAAATACATCATGTAAAAATTAATATTTTATAAATTTTACTTATAGTGAGAAATTGCTAGTTGGACACTTTTAGACATTTTGTGGTCCATATTTCATAAAAATATTTTAAATACTAATAACATTTATTCTGCAAGAACTATAATACTCAAACTATATTTATAAAAAACTTTACAGAAAATTAAATATTGTTTACAATAATTATTATACTATGTTAGAAAATATTTTGTATGTAATTTCCGTGCTTACAATAATATAAAACTTAATACTATCACTAGTACACAAAATAATTTAAACCATATTGACATAAATCTCCAATCCATTATAAATTAATTTAAAAAAATGTTCTTTCTTTCTGCTGATATTTTCCATTATAAGTCCTCATAGATGCTCATTTCTCCAACCCAGTTGGTTGTGACAACCATTGTCTAACAATTGAGAACAACCTCCCCCCTGATGCAAGGTATTCACTAAAGATTAAAAAAAAGGATAAAAATGAAAGATGAAAAGAAAGTCGAGTTTTAAATCTGAAGTTACTTTTGAAAATAATCATTAATCCTTGGCTATAATTTTATAAAAATTATAAACTTTTATTTATATATTTCAGGATAATGATTATCAAAGGTGATATAAATTTATAAAGTTAAAAAAAATAATTCTCTGGAGTATTCCATTCTATAGGAACCTCTATTGGGTTTCTGATGCATCTATAATGGTTATATAGGTTTAGGCATACTTATACAGAAATTGCCCATTTATCTTCCATTGAAATTACCATTAAATAATTTAATAAAGTTAGCACAATGTTATTTTGTTAGGATAATTCTAATTACTTGGGTATTTCTTTTCCAGATAATAATGTTCCAACGATCAGTTTATTTATATTATTAAATAAATGCGATCTTTTTTAATAGTGATGACTTGTTGTATAAAATATATTTGCAGTAATATCAATCTTTATTTCTCCATCATTTTAAATAATAGTTGATAATAAATTCTTAAAAGAATCTATTCTTTAAAACACATACTGCAACTCTTTTAAAAAATGATGTTTTTTTTTTCAAAATATTGAAAACTAAAGTTTTACCATATAACTTGGCTTTTTCAGATACAGTTATTTTTTCTCACAATAAAATGAATTTAAATTAAATTTCCAACAAACATTTTTGTCTAATTCTCTCAACAATGTCCAAGAAAATAATATAACCAATATTATATTTTTTTCTATTATTATTTTTAGAACTATATTTTCACATAGTATCTGTCCCTCCATCCTTTCTTTCCACAAATTTCAAATTATTTTGGTATGAATTCCATAGTTACTAAACAATGCTTGTTTAAGTTTTAACAAAGACACTTGATAGGGAGTATTGTTGCTTTAACAGTGCATGATTTTAATTTAATAAAATTATAATTTTAATACTCTCTTTTATAATAATTCCATGTAATAAAGAATACAATACTTTGATGTTCTAAAAATAATAAATTATTTTTGAGAGTTATTTAAAAGCATAGAATTTACAGATTGAAGCACAATAGACTTTTTAAAGGATGCAATTGAATTGATTAAAACACAAAGATATAAGTGAACATCTGCTTTTATAGTAAATTAAACTGATGATTAAATTGGCTATTAAATCTTTAGCTGGTGATCTAATTTACATATAACCAAGATTGCACAATTAAAATTAAAAATAACATTTATGACTCATCCTTTTTTAAAATATTAGATATTATATTATTTAATTTTTAACTAAAATCACAGTTTTACTTAAACCATCTAAATATTTGAAAATAGCATTTTAAAAATGATATTTCATTATTTTTATCCAACCTTCATTTTTGATGTATCTATTTTTTAAATCTATTTTTATTAACTACATTCATTTTAAAAATGCAATTAAATATGTTATAACAGCTGATTTTTATTATTTGTTTATCTTCACTGCTGGTAGAATTCTAAAGCAATTTTGAAACTTTATTAGAAAAAACTTGCAAGCACACAAGTATGAATATTTGTGTCACATGACTTTTAAAATCAGACAATGTGTATCATTTTTTAATTACTGTTTACTAACAAAAATAAATGTTTAATTGCAAAAAAATATATTAAAGAATAATAATATAATGATATAATTTGGAATAATAATTTTGATTCTATTAAACTAAACACATTTGTCCCCACAAAATATTACATTTTGAATAAATAATTCACAATACAAGTATTAAGTATATATATATATATATTTTATTTTACAATACACTAGTTTATTTAATTTTAAGTTATTACATTTAAAATTTAGCTTTAAACACTTATTTAAGAAGACTTCCAATGTACCATTTTACTATGGCCAGTTTTTCCAATCATACAAACTTACACTATTTAGCTTTACTGGACTATTTTCAATATTTTGTAATAGATTTATGTATTTAAAACTATCATTTTACTTTAACAAAGCTTTTAAAAACATTGTCAACATTACACAGTAGTCATACCAATTAAAATCTATCCTTAACTTTTTTTAATTGACTAAATGAAATATATATATTATATATATATATATATATATATATATATATATATATATATATATATATATATATATATATATATATATATATATATATATATATATATATATATATATATATATATATATATATATTGTAATGGTCATATTTGTACATTCACAAAACAAAATTCAGAGTTTTGGTAAATTATACCAAGGCTGAGCTAGATGAGTGGTTGAGACCTTAACGCAGATTGCACCTCAGCTTTTTCACCACACTCTATGACTTATTATTCTAGGAATGACATACATGGGGCTACACTTGGAGTATCTTAGTTTTTATTTTTAAAGGACATTAATATTTTGAGTTCAAGTTTTATTAATTACTTACTGAAGATTTTTTAATACATTAGAACTTTTTTTATAAAAACAGATAACTTTTTTTTAAAAAAGTGTTTTAGTTCATAAACAGCTTCTTATATATGTATGTGGAACTACCAGAGAAAAAGAATTTTACATACAAATGCATTAAATAAAGAGTTTTTAACCGAGAATATTAATTTAAGTTCATGTTAATTTAAAAGAGTTGTAATGCTTTTTAAATCTAATGAATTATGCTTCTTTCACATATATATGTAGGTGGTTACAAATATATAACAATGTTCACACCACTTAATTTTATTTTATTAACTTAATCATTTTAAATTTATAACTGCATGTACATTATATGCATACAAACATTAATATGAATATTAGATGTTTGCACATATAGAAATACATGCGCATACATGTAAATATATGTTATTACATATAAATTGTCATTAGAAGCTTATATACATAAACTAGTATGGTTTTGAATTAGAGAAAAATATATTACTATGGAACATTGTAGGTGAAACGGGATGTTGGATAAATAATATTGTTTTAATATATATATATATATATATATATATATATATATATATAAAAAAAAAATAATAAAATACAAGAGCACAAACCCACCTCTCTTTCATACTTCATATTTATTTTAATACTTTATCTACCCATATATATATATATATATATATATATATATATATATATATATATATATATATATATATATATATATATATATATATATATATATATATAGATAAAAAAGTGAATAATTATAAATTTTATTAAACGCTCACTATTATTTCATTATAGTTTTAACAAGGCTGTAAACCTTAGCAATGAGCATCTGAAAAAATCATCACTAGGGACCTCTGTAGGTCTTTAAAACACATGCTTACGCTATGAAGAAAAGAGAGAATTCCTTCTTTACTTCAACCTACTTTTATATATAAATAGGTGAAGCAGAAGTGTTTTGCTCTAAGAGTGTGAAGCTATTAAATACTTCACTAATTAAGTCCACAATTCTTATAATACATTAATACTCGCGAAATCTTACGATTTACTACGAGTTAATGAAAAGATCTTATAGTAAGAAATATATTACGATAATTTAAAGTTGTAATTATAAATTTTATTAAACGCTCACTACAGAGGTCCCTGGTGACGATTTTTTCAGACGCTCATTGCTAAGGTTTACAGCCTTGTTAAAACTATTACTGAAATAATAGTGAGCGTTTAATAAAATTTATAGTTACAACTTTAAATTATCGTAATATATTTTTTACTATAAGATCTTTTCATTAACTCATAGTAAATCGTAAGATTTCGCGAGTATTAATGTATTATAAGAATTGTGGACTTAATTAGTGAAGTATTTAATAGCTTCACACTCTTAGATCAAAACACTTCTGCTTCACCTATTTATATATAAAAGTAGGTCGAAGTAAAGAAGGGATTCTCTCTTTTCTTCATAGCGTAAGTATGTGTTTTAAAGACCTACAGAGGTCCCTAGTGACGATTTTTTCAGACGCTCATTGCTAAGGTTTACAGCCTTGTTAAAACTATTACTAAAAGTGAATAAATAATATATGAACTATAGACATATGCATGTATACAAATTTTTCTTTTGTGAAACAGGATTTGAAGCCATCCTGTCACTATATATATATATATATATATATATATATATATATATATATATATATATATATATATATATATGTAAATTATTAATCAATGTCTGTATTCCAATTATAATAAAATATATATAATTATTCAAAACAATACAATAATTAATACAGTAACAATATTTTAAACAAATATATACCAATTTAATAGAAGTACTTTCAACTATCTATGTAGTTGTTGTCAACTAGACTCAAATTGTATTAGAAAAAACCGTTACAAATGTAAACAAAAGCAATACGTCATACATCAATTTTCCCACAATTCATTAATTTTTATATTGGCTATCTGTCTATTTATCAACTGTTGCTTTTCACTTTTTATTAACATAGCTTCTTTAATTTTGCGTTCATTATTATTTCTTTCAATACACAGAATTTTAACTTTATTAAAATCAAAATCAAAACCATAATTACATGTTACATTATGATCAAAAAATACTGATGGTGATACATCATCATTTCTAACATTCTATTGTCTTGATTTTTGCACTCGTTTATATAATAACAAATGCTCCCTTGATCTTTTCTCCATGGAGAAAAGATCAAGGGAGCATTTGTTATTATATAAACGAGTGCAAAAATCAAGACAATAGAATGTTAGAAATGATGATGTATCACCATCAGTATTTTTTGATCATAATGTAACATGTAATTATGGTTTTGATTTTGATTTTAATAAAGTTAAAATTCTGTGTATTGAAAGAAATAATAATGAACGCAAAATTAAAGAAGCTATGTTAATAAAAAGTGAAAAGCAACAGTTGATAAATAGACAGACAGCCAATATAAAAATTAATGAATTGTGGGAAAATTGATGTATGACGTATTGCTTTTGTTTACATTTGTAACGGTTTTTTCTAATACAATTTGAGTCTAGTTGACAACGACTACATAGATAGTTGAAAGTACTTCTATTAAATTGGTATATATTTGTTTAAAATATTGTTACTGTATTAATTATTGTATTGTTTTGAATAATTATATATATATATATATATATATATATATATATATATATATTGTAACAGACGAAAGATCTTTGATTCACATATACTGACCACGAGGGTGCCACTAGTCCGAAAATTGGAACTACATATTATTAATAATATTATTAATAATTGATATTATTAAGAAATTATATGAAAATAATTATATATATATATATATATATATATATATATATATATATATATATATATATATATATATATATATATATATATATATATATATATATATATATATATATATATATATATATATCAATTAGGGAATATAGAATCAATTAAAATTAAAAATGGTGTGGGACTAAGGCAAGGATGCTCTATGTCACCTATATTGTTTGTGTTGTATTTGAGTGAAATGGAAAGAGCAATAGAAAGATTAGCAAGAGGGATAGAGATACCGTTAATAGGTAGTAAGGGAGTATATATTTTGTCAGGTCTTTTTTTTGCGGATGATATATTTTTATGTGCAGAAAAAAGAGAAGATATGGAAGTTATGTTGAGGACATGTGAAAGGGTGGGTAAAAAGAAGGGGATTAAATTTAGTGAAGAAAAATCAAATATAATGATGGTTAATACTGGGGAAAGAGAAGATGTAGAATTTTTATTGGGAGATATTAAATTAAGTGTGGTGAATAGATATGGTTATTTGGGAATTATTTTAAGTAATCAGAAATTTTTTGTGGATTAATGGGAGAAAAAATTGATAAATGAAGCAAAGAAAAGAAAGGGATTGATAAAGAAATTAATAGTGTTTTCATATAATAAATATGATGTAGCTAGAATTATATGGAAAGGAGTTGCAGTAGCAGAGTTAACATATGGTAATGATACATTATATATTAGTAAAAAAAATATTAAATTACTTACACAAAGCTCAAAGGGAAGTAGGAAAACATGCATTGGATGCAGAAGTATGGACAGCAAGGGAGGCAATTTAAGGAGAAATTGGATGGTCAAGATTTCATATGAGAGATGCAAAAAGTAAAATGAAAATGTTTGGTAGATTGCAGTTTATGAATAATAAAAGAATAGCTAAAATAGTATTTAATTGGGTTATGAGTAAAGGGCAGGTAACAAGATGGGTGAGAAAGGTAATGTGGTATGCAGAAGATTTGGATAAAGAATTTATATCAGTATATTTGTACAAAAGATGGGATGATTGTGTTAAGAGGATTGTTGAGTGTTATAGTAGTAAGGAATGGGATAAAAGAATAAATTTATTAATAAAGAATAGGGAGTTAGAGAGATGGAGAAATAGTATGGAGAGTAAAAAGAGTTTAAATATATATAGAAATAAACAGAATATTAGGTGTGAGTTAATATATGATAATAGTAAGGAAAGTAGTTTATTGTTTAAGGCTCGAATGGGATTTTTAGCTACAAAAGAATATACAGGTAAATGGAACAATATGGGTGATTTATTTTGTGAATTATGTAAGGAAGGAATAAAAAATATTAGGCATTTGTTACTTGAATGTAAATGTTTGAAAACAGAAAGGGTACATATAATGAAGTTGTGGAAAAATAAATATGAAAAGAGTGATTATACAGAAAGTGATTTATTGGTTTTTATGTTGGGTTTGGGAAAAGATAAGGGGATTTAGATATAAAGTTTATAGAGTTGACAAAGATTATGTTGTGGAAATGGGGTAGAACAGATTATGGGTAAATTTAGAGTGGGGAATGTAAAATAAAATGGCTAACAGGTTTATGTGGACATAATTGCTGAGATATTCTTTACTTCGTTTAAGGAGTAGCCATAATACATCACATCACATCATCACATCACATCACTAGACATTTATTTTAAGATGGACAGGATATGTGAACCGAAATATGCCAGACTAAACTCAGGGAGAAACAATATATCTTAAATAGTGTTTAGACAATTGAGAAAGCTAAGCACAAAGACAAACGTCAGCCAAATTAAGTTTAAAAAAATTTTAAAATTTTATTTAAGAGCAAAATAACGTGTAAGAAAATGTTTACACAAAAATCAATAGGGTTATCTCAGGTGTGTACCAGAATGACAAAAACGCAATTCTCTGGCAGACTTACAGACTCTCTAATAACAAATTATGCAGGGAGGAAGCAATTTCATTCAGCAGAAGATTCACCAAAACATTGGTTTTCACTTTCAGATACTTAAACAATACATTCTTGAAACAAATCAACAAAACCAGCACCGGTGAGCTTTCCGAGGTCCAAAAAAGATGTCAGACCACGAATGTCATGTGTTGGTAGAAGCTGCACCTATTATTACATTTAAAATAAAGGTGATTGATCCACCTCAAAAACGATTGAAAAATATGATTGAAAATGAAAGGAAAACAAACAATTAAGACTGGCGAATCCTTAACCAAATGATTGGCAAAAACTAATCTAAGAATTAAAGGTCTCAATAGGAGACAAGTAAATCATTAGAAAATCAGTTACGTTGCCCCCAGTATTTAAAGAAAATTAATTACCAATAATTATAATTAAAAAATAAATTTATGACATAGGTTCTGAGTACACACTCTGATAAGTTTTAAGCTATACAAGTAAATACAAAATAAATCTATCAGAGAGTGCACATGAGTACGAAAACATGAAAGCTATAAATACTTTAGCAGCGAAAGTCTCTCTCACCTGTAATTTACGAAAGGGATAAATATTGTCTTCCTGCTGGCGACTTATAAAATTACAAAGCAAAAACAATTATAGTTTCCACTTTCAGAGATATAAGAAATGAAGACTATGAAAGTAAAGTCACCAGCCAAAAGATTTGGTGGTTTGCAAAAGTGCAAACAAAGTATTTAAAGTTAATTTGGGCTATTAAAATAATTACAGGTAAGCATTCAAAATATATATGACTGCCAAAGCATTTTGCAAAAGTTAGGCATAAAAATAGAAAAACTCACATGTCACTCTCCAATAAACAAAAACTGAAAGCAAACTTGGAATCTTAAAACTAAGATTCCAGGACATATGGCAAAATACAAGAAATCACAATATATATTATGTATGAGGTTAAATATTACATATTAATACAGATTTATAATTAGATTGAGTCGAGATTTAATAAAAAGAAATTTACCCTGGAAGAAATAAAAGAAAATTTCATCTCATGCTAAAGCACAGTTCGCATAGAGTGTGCACGTTTATCTTTAGTTCATTTTCAGGTCCTTTGACAGCAGCAAGTAGAGGCAGTGTTTATTTTAGAGGCTCATGGCATGACTGAACGAGAGCTGGCAGGCATGGGTCTGTCCTTTGTTTAAGTTAGCAAAACATTCTGATGATGGCAAAACTCATAGCGGTAGATTTTGACATCTTGCATAGTAAAGAAGTTTGTCAATAATTGTTTAAGTTTTATTAGGAATTAAATGTTCGAACTGCTATCCAAAATGGTATAACTCTCTGCAGGCAATAATCCAAGTGTCCTCTGGAATACTGAATTTCTCTATCCTCTAAATTGGCAGGCTATCATTGCCTTGCTACATTTCCTGTGAAAAACTTTCCTTAGTGTCTAATTCTATATCTCAGGCAGGGCAAATATTAATTTCCCACTCAATCTAATTTAAGAATTCCAATCAGGGATTATTTAAACAAAAACAATAACACAATTAAATCTCTGCTTTTTAGAATTAACTTTAAAAATGATTAAAATAAAAGCAACAGAAATATATAATTAGCAAGTTTGCCTGTTTTTAATCAAATTGATTAAAACAAGCAGTGAAAGTAAACTATTTTAAAATAAATCAATTCTATAAACAAAAATTAAAATGACCCATTTAAATATAACCGAGTATTCTAGCTTAGTTAACGATTACGCTCGATTAAATGCAAATACTTGATAAATCAAATAAAATATTCTGAATTAATATTAAAACATTCTACTAGCTCAAATTAAATAAAATAATAATAAAGGTTCAGTTTATAAAATAAATAAATAAATATTTATTAAATCATGAGATTTGGAAGTGTGATAAAAATGACAAAAAAGATTACATTGAGCCAATAATCCACAGGGTATTACCTCAATGGCGTAAGAACACTACCCCTATTATTATCTCAAATAAATAAATTTATAGCATTCTTATGACTTCAATAATACCTAATCATTAAGATTAAACTAATAATTAAATCTTAATCTTTTTATCTATAATAATTTAGCTAAATAAAATCTCAGGTTCATAAAATTACTTTAAGTTAATCAAAATCACTGTAGTAAAGCATGATAAGGGATTTAATGTCATACTCTACCACACCTAACTAGTACTAATAATAATAAAGAATAATAATAATCTTCATTGTATGATCTAATTCTACATATCTTTTCATCCACTATCATTCTTATTCACCATAATAATAATAAGGAAATAATACAATATAATCTTTTATCTTCATATAATAATGTAATAAATATGTGGTAGCATCTTATAATCTGAAAAATATATGTGTGACAACGGATAGCATTTATAATTTGATGTACTATTACAATAATCAATGTATGACCATAAAGATAATGTAAAATGTAATTTCTTAATAAATAAATTCCAACAAAATATTAGAATTTTTAAAAATAATACTTTATTTATTTCTGTGCAAATGTTATGTTTGATTCAAATCTTCTGTGTTTATTATGCATTGTAATAGAAAAGAAAACAATCTGAACACACAAATTTTGAAAAACAAATTTAACAAAGTTTTTATTATAACAAAAAAAATTAACAACAATATATTTACACTATTTACAATTGGTATAACAAATCTTGCACCATTATACACCTATTATTCATTGTAACTCCTAATACAATATAAAATCAGTTTAAGTCTTCACTCTGACTTAAAAAAATATATAATACAATTTTTCTCTTTGTTATCAAATTTTACAATAAAATTATATCTCTTTATATTTATTCTAAAATATTATCTCTTTAAATATTATTACAATATGCTTCCATCAAAACATACATTGAATCATAGAACGGAAAACACAAAATATAACAATTTCGAATATGGATCTTTTCCTAAATAATTTTCATTTTGCAATGTTATGAATATTATACACAATATATCTACTGTTGATTTATTAATACAATATGTGGACATCATTACTAATCATATTACGATTATTATACTTAATATATCCTACTTAATATTACTTTAATATGGAATAGTTGCAATTATTGATGTACTTTTTATTATTTAAATAAATACAAAATTGGACCTATACTTATTTTGTACTGTTTTGTGTTACTACATTATATATCTTGAGAAATATGCAATACTTTTAAAACAAAATAAAACATTTGAAGTTATTTAACATTTCAAAGCAACTTTGCTTCATTTATTTTATTCTTGAAATTTATTGTATTTCCAAAATAAATATACAACATATTCTATGATTCTTTACCATATGGTTCCGTTGGATTTTTAATTTCATTTTGCATTAACTCTATTCCTCCTTATAAGTAAATGAACCTATCTTATTATTTATTATTTCTTTTCAAAATACAATACTGTTCGATGTAATTGCTTTGGAAAATTATGATAGCGAATAGGTGTGTAGGCATACGGAAGAAACTAGAGTCCTACTCAATAGTACATATTAGATAAAAAACACCATGGTATAGTGTATCAATAAAACAGAGGCATGACCCATTTTTCTAATGTCCTCCACTATCAATAATGATGTCAAAGCTATTACTTCAGTTTTATTGAAACATCAGTATTCAAATAAAATAGACACTGCCCACAAACAAAATATATCACCTATAGAGCTTGTTTAACTGTACTCGTATACCTAATAAGATTATAAAATTTCATTCTTATTCCCATAATAAATTCTACATTAATAACATCTCATTGGTTTCATGTTCTCAAGATTACTATCAAATCACTATCTTATCAAAATTTCCCTATAGATGTATCAAATCTACATAGACAAATAAGACTAAGTAACTGAGTCAAAAATAATAAATAAAATTCAATCGTAATTAGAACGATCTCTCTAATTTACAAGAAAAGTTTACCTTACTTTCCTATTCAATATTCTTGAACAACATACAAAATAATCATTATCCATACTTTAAATATCCAAAATATTAAAGTCCTTTGTAAAAGAATCATATAATTATTCATCATCATGTTGCATTATATTAATAATATGAAAATAAAGTATGCATATTCCTAGAATAAAGAAATCCTAATATTATAATTTAAATGTGTTGTATAAGTGCGTTCATATACAACCTAACATTCATACTTCAATATTATATAATTCACTGGCAATCTGCAAAGAAAAAAAAATACATCATAAAAAATATCAATATCCACAACTATTACCTAAGTGATATCAACTTGTTAATCACTTATGATGTCTTCGTGTCCATCAATCAAAATAAACATTGCGTAATATAATATACATCCATACTTCCACACTTAGAAATATTAACTTATTTAAATTATCAAACTATTTACTATAAAATTATAATATCATTAGTATTAAATTAATATTTTTGTACCTATTCTACTAATTAATAATATTGCACTTAAAACTAAAGTTAATAAAATAAATCGAGACATAATTACATATATCTCCTATTGACAAATGTTCTTTACAAAATTAAAATGTTTTTTTTATTTACCTGGAGTTTTCTTTTTTTAAAAAAAATCTTCTCTTAAAGAGCAATTAATCCCCCCCCCCACGACCATTGCTAAGCTCTCTTGTTCTAGTGCTTGATGACAAAAACTTCTCCGAATTTGGCACATGCACTGTAAACTCCTTCCTGCATGATGAACGAAGTTAAAAAAAATGAATGATAAAAAAATAATAAGACGACGTCTACAATCTAAAATTATTGATGAAAATAATCACTGATCTACTTTGAAAAAGTTTATAGAATAATAGTTCATTGTTTATATTATTATGAACAGTGATTATTAAGATGATAATTAAACTATAATGTTGAAAAATAATCTTTTCGAAGCTTCTTTTCCATAGGATTCCTTATCGGCTTGGTGATGGATTTTATACAGTGAATTTACTTCGGACCTCCAACTAAGACTTTTTGCACAATTTTAAAAATATTGTTTCCATAAATTCAGTAATTACTTATTTAGAATTCATCATCTATAATGTTTATTTGTCAGGAAAATTAATCATTTATTATCCAATTATAGTTATTTCCATTATTATTCAAATTATCGGTTTTTTAAAAATAAATTATTGCAATCGTGTATAACCTTATATAACTTAGGTTTTATTACATACACTTTAGAATATCCATTTAGATATTATTTGTGACAGTTTTTTCTTTAAAATATTCATAATGTTTTTCTTCAAAAAGATAAAACATTTATTACTTCTATAGCTTTATTTTTCCATAAAATTTATTTATACAATTTTAATGCACAAATCAGCGCATAACAGCAGAGCTTCTTCAAATTAAATCACAATTTATTATAAACTTAATATAAATTATAATACATAATAAATAATGCCCGAGCGCTTTCAAGAGAACTTAGCTCTCATAATCATAGGTAACAAAGAGTAAGCGTAACAAGGTTGCTATGTGTAAATATATGCAGATATATGTAAATTAATTGAACTATATGCGTAAATCTAATTAACCCATTTCTTAGAAATTTTATAACACGTATCTTTCCTATTCATAGCCTTATCATCCATGGCAATAAAACATGCCTCCTTCACCTTTCTCTTAACATCATTTCTTTCCCTACAAACTATTCTTGGATTTTCAGGTTCACATGAATGACCATTTAATTTCTGATGCATTGCGAATATCGAGGTGTAGGCTGGGTCTGCTTGGGCCTTTCTGTAAGAATATCTGTGCTGGGACAATCTTGTTGAAAGAGTTGCTTTTGTTTCTCCATAGTATGATGCCATGCAGTTATTTTCTGGGCATGAGATATTATAGACAGCCTGAGAAATGTTGTTGGGTGTTACAATGTCTTTTGCATTGTTGATAATTCTATTGGTATTAGAGGGGGGGTGAAAACAGTTGAAAATCTCTATTAAACACTGAGTAAAGTTTTCTATGGGCGTTTGCAAAGTATGGCAACAATATTCTATTTTTCTGCTGCTTAATTGCGTTGTTATTTAATTTACTGTAAAATTGTCTAATTTTCCCATCAATACTATTTTGTTTGAAACCGATATTTAATAAATCGTTTCTATATAAAATCAAATTTGCCCTTTTGTCTGCTTCAAATCTGCAAAGGTGCTCATTCCTATGTAAGAAAGACATCAATCCTGCGAATTTATGAATAGGTGGTGTGTTCGAAAGGGGTTGTATATGGCCTCTTTTTTCTATTGGTTTTATAATCATCTTATAATTGAGTTGTTGACCTTCCCTTTGTACTTGAATATCCAAATATCTAGTTTTCTTGTCACAGTCTTCCATTTCTGTATTTAGCTTCAGATGAGTACACTCTTGTATGTCCAGCTTGATTTTATCTATAATCTCTTCCGTTGCAGCAATAAAAAGGTCATCAACATACCTTGTATATACAATTAACTGAAGTGTTTGTTCATATTTAGGAATGATACTTTTTTCAAAATAATTAAGCACAATACTTGATATGATGCCACTCATGGGTAAGCCCATTGGCCATCCATCATTCATTTGGTACCATTGGTTGTTAAATGTTGCCATAATGTTGTTATTTAACCACTTTAAAAAATCAATAATGAAGTCGATCCTTTTTTGTTCCATATTGTTGTTCTTAAGCTCTTCTTTTATTATGTCAATGGACCTATTTCTATTAATGGAGCCATATAATTCAGTGACATCGAGCACTGCAATTTTAGTTTCTGGTTTCAGTATTTTGTCTTAAGTTTGTCATATTATTTATGTTTTGAATACGACTATCTTGCTACTAAAAATAATGTATTGTTAACTTTAATTTACAAGTAGCTTTCCTGTTAAGCTTTCTGAATAATGTCCTAGATAAATCCTTATTTAATAAGATAGTTATCCTCATTAAAATCACTAATATTATATTAATAATTATCATGCTGACTTTTAAAATATTTCTCAATAAGCACATATTACTTGTTGGCATTTCCATATTTTTTACTGTGAAATCGTACTAAGTTTTGATGAAAATTCTGGTAAAGGGAACTTTAAATTTAGCACTGCATCCTTTTAATAAAACTTATTATAATTTATTTACAGTACGCTCTCTTTGCAAATATTTAAAAATTAATGTCCTCTCAGTTTGCAAATAAATTATATGAGAGGACTAAAATTGACTAAAAATAAAAATTTAAAAGAAGTATAAATTTATAAAATTACTAGCACCCTCAAGAATTAAATGTGCAGCAGTATTTATACCCTACAAACGACATTGTCTTATTGGTGGATTTTTCTTTTCATCTGATACTAATTTGCATATTACTACAGTATTACACAATTAAATTTAAAAATAAAATATGACTCACTATTATTTTAAAATATTACTGAAAATATTAATTTTAAATCTATTTTATACACTTTGTTAAAATTAATTAAACATTTTAAAATGACTTTAAAAAACAATATTTATCTATTTATTCCACCCTTTATATTTAATTTATCTATTTTATTTTAAAACAAAATATTTAATTTTTACTAGCTGTATTTGTTTTATAAAACTATTTAATACACTTTATAACAACTGATTTAATATTTGCTCTTGTGATAAGTAACTAAATATATTCAATTCTATTATGTAATTTTTAAAATATTTTTAACTTTGTTAATACAAATACTAGTAAGCATGTGTGCATGACTGTATTATACAGGTCACATGACTTACAACTGAGACATATTGTATCAAAATTCTGTCGGAAAAAATATTAAAGATTAATTGCAACAATTATATAATACAATAATATAAAAGTTGGAATAATTATTGAATGTAATACAATTGCAAACATAACGTCATATAAAAATAAATGCTTATTCACTTATAATTAAGTTTCAGTTAGAGTGACGTTTAGTAAATTCTAGACAATTTCACCAAAGTCATTCATTCAAACATCATAAATAGTAATTTAAAGTGAGAATTCTACTCTCACACTTTCCTCAATAGTACTTCAGATTTTCTCATATAAAAGAATTTGAGTCATAGGAATAAGATGATTCCTTTTATTCCTGCATAAATACTATATCTTGTATTGTAGAAGAAAGTATTCATTTATTATTTAACACTCTCAAAAGACACATGCACAATTAGCTTGAAAGGCTGATATTTGAATGTAATACAATTGTAAACATAGCATCATATAAAAATAAATGCTTATTTAATAATAATTTTGAAAACATAAAATTAAATATAACTTTTCCTACCACAAAGCTTACTTTTAAAACATATTTTAAACATTTATTGTTGCATTATTTATTATGGCCAGCTTTTCCAACCTTATGTAATTAATATTTTTAGCTTTATTTAACTGTTTTAAGGTTACTCATTACAATTTTAAGCATTACATATTTTTACTTAGCTTTAAATTGTACTTTTAAAATATTATCAATACCATATAATTATTACACACATATCCTAAATTTAATTTTTTTTAGTAAATTGCTATGATGAACTAATTCTGATCTATAAAAAAGGCACAATATATATATATATATATATATATATATATATATATATATATATATATATATATATATATATATATATATATATATATATATATATATATATATATATATATATATATATATATATAACATACATTGACTCCTCTATAACTGTGTCCATTTGTATTCTCATTCTCACAAAATCTTAAAATGTGTTTTTATTTTTGATTAATGAATATTAAATGATAATTGTGTGATAATCATATTAAAATAATATAATAAAAATCAGGAAGTCTCCTGAAAATAGTCGAATTTCATTTGATTTTGTACAAGTGAAATCTTATTTTAATAATTGCAGCTTTTTTAACTTTGCTTTAATAATAATGATACACCAACTAAATGAAGAGAATTATATTATATGTCAATTTATAAAATAAGCAGAAATTACAGAATGAAAATTATGTAAGTATGATAATTAATCAGTTGTTGAGTGAGCGATATAAATTTTTTTAAAAAAAATATTTGTATAGCAGAGGAACAAGCAGATTTCATGAAGAAAAATGTGCAATAGATAATATGTTCTATGCAACACAAGTAATAGATAAAAAGATGACAAACAATTCAAGAGAAACATATTTTGTATTTTGACTTTAAAAGGGCACTGGATATTCTGTGGAAAGAATTAAAATTAGAAAACATAAATATAACTTCTATTATGGCAGATAGGAAATTGTGTATTAATATATAAGCAAAAATAAACGAACAAAGTTTGATGTCTGATAATAAAAAAATCAAAGGATTGAAATTGACTTTTTTCCAAACATCTACATTATTTTAATTTTATCAAGAACAAGCCTTAAGTGTAGCTGGAAGGATATGTACAAAAATGGAAATTACTTTGTATAATAACCAAACACTATAAATTTTGCTATAATGATGCAAAAATATTTTTTCTCCAGAATAGTAATTATTTAATCTATATGATTAGCGTATTGATGGAGGATTATATGAAATAGATCCTGTAAATGACTAACAAAATGTATGTGCATTTGAAAAACCCAATAGGATATAATATTCGAAGATAGTCAATGTATTTAAAATTGTGAAGAATTTAAGTATCTGGGCATGAAGATACTACAAATTGAATAACAGATCAAGCTGCATAAAAATTAAAATATATTGATCAATAGAATAAATGGGATATTGAGAAGTCAAAAATATGTTACAAATCAACAGATATATGTATATATGACACAATATTAAAATGTATTATTACATATAGAAATAATATTTGTAAATTGAAAGGAAGATTAAAATATGACTGTCTGCTATAAAAATCATCACTGCCAACGATCTGCACAAATTAAAAATAAATAAATTAAAATATGAATATTAAACACATTCCATAAATGACAAGAAGATTAAATTGTTGTCATAGCATTGGCATATGCAGAAAATGTCTCATGTATCTAATAACAATAGGGGAACTAGTGAATATCCAAAAGAAAGTTAAAATGAAATAATAGGTAGGGAATTTATAGTCAGTATCATAAAAGATGAACAGCAATAATATCTTATTTATATGCACATAGAGTACAGTTTCTCTTACCACTATAAAAATACTCAAATTAACAAATAGATATTGTAATTAAATTTGTTTTAACGTTTTTATTTAATAATTTATTCCAGTTATTGAATATAATTCTCATAGTAGAAAGGATATTAAGGCAAATAAACATCCTTTCTCTATATCATTTCTTTAAAGTGGGAGTATGATGCACAATTAGCAAATTGTGATGTGAGTTTTAGGGTTTATTTCATATTATTGGAAACAAAATGGCATGGTATTTCTCTTCCCATGCAATCCTAATAGTGATCTTTTTGAACAGTGTTGCAACAAAATTGCAGAACCTATGGTTTGTTTTAATCTCCTACTTTGCAATCAAAGTATATGAGAAAAGATTTTTTTATTATTGCTATCTTGCAATGTTTACAATGGCAAATATACCTTTCACAAATGTAATAGAAATGGTGCAACTATTTCCAACACATCGAATATCAAATAACACAAACTGAGTTTCCTTAATTCACAACATGAACATATGCATACACACAAATGAATTAGTAACTCATTAATTTAATTTTAATAAAATTTGACTTGCTTTTCAATCTGCACAATCTCATTATTTTTCCATATTAAAAACTAGACTCAATAAAACTTTTAATCATCCAGCTTAACATTGCGGAGCCTTTCGCTCAGTTCAGACAATTGTTTCCTCAACTTACTTGGTAAGTTTGATATCCCATCTGGTATTATCAATATAATAAACAATCTTCTCAATAATGTGGATATTTTTATCTCCCTAAATGTGAGGATTTTTTTTCTTTCTCATTCGCAAATTCTCTTCTACAGGGATCCCCACTTATCTCCCTGCTTTTTATAATGTATATTAATCCATTATTAAGTAAATTCGAGCAGAATCTTCACAGTATATACATCCCAGCACTCAGAAAATCAATCCCCCATATCTCTTTCATGGATGAACTAGCTGCTTGTGGAAATTATACAGAACATTTCCTCTGAGTTTGGGTTGACTTTCAACATGGGCAAATCTTCAGTATGGAAGTTATCTCCTGGGAATACTATAACCTCTCTATTTTCTGCCAAACCCCAAAACTTTTTGGGTTTTCCAATCTTAAACTCCCCTTCAGCAATGAGGAAAACCATCCAAGAATCATGTTTATTCTCTACTCACAAGATCACATCTTCATTATCTCTGAACATCCTATTGTTTCCAGGGACTTTTTATTTTATGATGATCATCAATTTCTCATGAGAGTCTATTAGGAAAATAAACACTTTATGCTCAAAACTTTTTTGCAAGGGCAGGACTGTAGCAATTATTTTCAGCATACCTTTAGAAGCATACATAACTCAATGCACTTTCACTAAACTCCATTGCAATGTTCCAATTACAATCTTCCTATAATACAATCATAAATAATTTTCCTTGGTTCCCTGATACATTATGCTTCACCACCATTTTCCATATGGAGACACATTTTCTTCCTGAGAAGAGATGGTTCTCATCCCTATTAGAGAACATCTCAAAATGTACCATTACACCTACTGAACCAAATTCTCAAAAAAATAACTTTTTGGATGACTATCATCTTACTAAAATGACATTCCCATCCTTTTTATCCTTCTCTAATAATAACATTATTAAAAAATCCAAGTGGTGGCATCTGTAACCTAAATATTTAGATGTTTTAACAAAGATAAACCGAAATGGTCTTCCTACAAATCATTTTCTGGTCATTTGTAGATGTTTCTCATGCATAGACCAGGTCTGCCCTTTATGTCAGAGGGAAGATATGACAATGTTGCTTGTTTTCTGTCATTGTATCTCACTTCAATGTTATAGAAACATTATATATAAGCCACAAGCCCACTCTCACTACCCTGATTAGTAGTATTGACAATAGTATGTTTCCGTTTATTAGGATTTCCACTTTCTTTCTCTTTACATATCTGTCCATTAGATCTATGCTTATATTTAATCCTACCATTGATAATCCCCAACAATTACTTATATCAAATCTTCAGACTATCCATGAGGGAGACAAAAATAGTAGCTCCTTTATTTATTTTTAAGACTACATAGGACATTCTTTCCATTGCAGATTTTTGTTTATGATGCTTGGGTTGTATATTTAGTTGTTCTTGACTGGAAGACTATTTGTGTGATTCACATCTTGGGTTTGTTATTAACTGTATTGCTTTCACCATTGTACTAATATAAACATATTATATAATCAATAAAGTGCTTATGAGAAAAAAACATAGTACTCAAAATCAGCAAGTTCATTTATCTTTTCCTCGAGATGCAAGATAATCATATTGCAAAAAAGAATAAGAAAATAGAATGTAGTTCCAAAATAAATATCTTATTTTAAAATGTAAGTGTTAGACAATACATAATGAGAACAAGAAAAACAACCCAAATCTCTATTACTTAGTTGCAGCCCATGATTTGTGAATGTACATATTACTGTTATAATATATGTAAATGTGAAAAGGAAAGTAAAAAAAAAGGAAATAATAATAAATATGACGAGAATAGTACTTATTTTCCAAACATACAGACATTGAAAAATTGTAACAAATATTGGGAGATTCTTTAATTTTCCCCAAAATATAAGTTTTGTAGTTTAAGTATGCCCTCCTCTATAACTTCTAAAAAAACAATTTTGCATTTTCAATGTCATTGTTGTTAATCATTTATCCATCTGATCAAATCAGGGGAAAAAAACTGCAATATAATTTACATTCAATTTTTTCACAAAATATTTAATATGTTTTCTAATTGAGTATAGATACCTAATGAATCTGCTGAAATTCTAAAAAAATATTGATAATAAAAATAATAATTGAAAAAATTATACCAAAGTCAAGTATATTTCAAATGAAACTTTAATATGAGACATTTTCAAATAGAATATATAATAAAAGAACGTGATTTATCTGGCTTACTAATGGATAAACCCTATCCCTATATATACAGATTTTATGATATATTATAACACAGCAAATGTCCAGTCACTTTTTCTTTTCTTTTTGTTTTATAAAAAAGATGTTTCTATTTGTTTTATATTCATTAAAAGCTATAGTTTAGGAATGTAGTTTTGAGATGGGTTTTAGATAAGATTTAAAAAAAGGGGAAGGTTATTTGAAATTAGGGTTGGTTTTTAAATTTGTATAAAAAGTTTCTTGGATGTTTTTAAGAATGGATTTGTAATCAAATAATGTAAAAGAAAGAGTAATAAAAAATAGCAGTGGGAGAGAGATGTAAGTAAAATATAATTATGTATGTTTAAAATGCTTGTTACTGTTTATGTTAATGTAAGATGAAAGTATTTAAGTAATTGAAGTTTATTTATAAATAAGTATTTCATATTGTTGTTGCAAATCATTGAAAATGACTGTATGAAGATAAAAACAGTTGAAACTTTGGAGTTTTATATATATATATATATATATATATATTGTACCGGTAACTGTAAATATATATGCTTCATATCGAATATTCGATCTGTCTTTTTCAATATATATATATATATTTAGTATTGATATAAGAAAATAAAGTTTTTAAAAAGAAAAACGATTTTTAATTTGCTGATACAGATTTTAGGTCGACTGTCTGATGACAAATAAGGGTTCAATACTACATATAGGCATCATATCTTAAAATCAGGATTAACATTATTAAAATGTTATTTTATTAATAAAATACAATAAAATTAGGAATACCGTTTGATATAATAGATGTCCACTCCATACATTCTTGTCATTGCAGTTGTTATTACTATGTGATTATTCATATAGTATACAAACATGGATGGGCTGCGCACCAACATGCATTAGCCAGTATGGTGAGTTTATTGGCTTTTTACCTCTGAGTTTAAGATCAAAATCACCATGGTCTTTCTTTTCAGTGACTGAAAAGGCAGAATGAATGTTTGTGTAAATGATAAATATTTTTCCAATACATATATACAATTATGACAGACAAAAATAAAGCATGGCCTTTATTCCCAGGAGGCTGTAAAGTCATCAACCAAGGCAGCAGTTGGTGGCCAAAGATGGAGGGTGCTAAGAATCCCCTGATTGTGGACCAAAACTGCCATTTGATATTGATTTTTTATTTAGGTACTTACAACTGTAGATCACTTTCAAGTGAAGGAAGATTGCAAGAATTAGAAGAAGAACTGTTTTATATTAAATGGGACATTATAGGACTTTGTGAACTTAGAAGAAAAGGTGAAGAGACAATTGATTTAAAAAGTGAACATATGCTCTATTATAAAGGCACAACTATTGGAAATACAAGTGGAGTAGGATTCATTATAAATAAAAAGTGGAAGAACAATATTGTGGAGATTTATGGTGTATCGGACAGAGTGGCAAGATTTGTTATACAACTTAATAGCAAATAGCAAATGTAGATAATTCAGGTTTATGCCCCAACAAGTTCTCATAGTGATGAAGTAGTAGAAGATTTGTATATGGATGTACAAAAGGCTTTTGATAAAAGAAAACATTTATAAACTTGTTATGGAAGACTTTAATGCTAGAATTGGTAAACAAATGAAAGATGAATGTGTTGTAGGTAATTTTGGTTATGGTAATAGAAATTAGAAAGGACATTGACTTGTGGAGTTTGTAGGAAAAGAAAACTTTATATTATGAATTCCTTTTTTAAGAAAAATGTTAAAAGAAAATGGACATGGAAGCATCCAAATGAAGATACAACAGAATTGAATTATATTTTGACAAAAAAGAAATACATATTTCAAGATTGTAATGTTCTTAATACATTTAACACAGGAAGTGATCATCGATTAGTAATGTGTAAGATACGTGTTAACGTAAAACTAGAGACAAAAATTATTAAGAAAAACAATATTTACAGTTGATATTCCTAGTCCTCAAAAACATTCTAATGAATTTAAATTAGAACTTAAAAATCAGTTTCAAGAATTAAGAGATTTCAAACATGATTCAGATTTGAAAGAAATTAATATGAAAATAACTGATACACTTTTAAAAAATGCAACAAAGATAGCTGATAGAAAAAAGTAGCAAAAGTCTAATAAATTTTCTACTGAGACTAGAGAATTCATGAAGAAAATAAGGGATATGAAGATATACAAAATGATGCATTAAAAAGAATTGAATATCTCGAATTTTGTAAAATGGTGCAGAACAGAGTTGAAAATGATATAAGAAAGTATAACTGTGAACTTCCATGGAAAGCTGTAGAATAAAATAAAAATCTCGAGAATGTTAAACAACATGTTAGTATTGGTATGAAATTTATATTGCAATAAGAAAAAAAAGATGGAATTATTACTAAAAAGAGAGATGACATCATGAAATTGTTGGAAGATTTTTATCAAGAATTATATAGTAATAAAGAACAAGTACCTCCTATATCCATTACATCTTCCGAATTGCCCAGAATTTTAAATGAAGAAGTGATATATGCAATTAAATGTATGAAGAAAGGAAAGGCTCTAGGTAATGATGAAATTATAATTTATATATTAAAAGAAGCAGGTGAAGAAATAGAAAAAAAATTAGCAAAGTTATATACCAAATGTATAAATGATAAAGATGTACCGGATGATTGGAAGAATGCAATAATAATATTAATATTTATAAAAGGTGATAAAGAAGATATTAGAAATTACAGACCTATCAGCCTTTTATCAGTTTAAATATATAAAATTTTTACCAATATAATTACAATTCATCTACAGAGCACATTGGATTTTCACAAACCAAAAGAACAAGCTGAATTTAAAAGTGGTTTTAGTACAATAGATAATATCCAGGTATTGAGAGGAGTTATAGAAAGGACAAATAAATAAGAGTTGTCATTATGTTTTGGATTTGTAGATTATGAAAAGGCATTTGATTCTATAAACATTTTTTTTGAATGATTAAAGCAATGAATCATCAAGGTATAGATCCAGGATATTGTCATATTTTAAAGAATATTTATAAAAATGCAACAGCAACAATTAAATTACATAATAATACTGGGAAAATCAACATTGAGAAAGGTGTAAGACAAGGTGACTCTATATCTCCAAAACTTTTTACAGCAGTGCTGCAAGAAGTATTTTGTGGATTAAAATGGGAAACTAAAGGAGTGAAAGTCAATGTGGATTATTTAAGTCATTTAGATTTCACATATGATGTAGTTGTTTTTGCAAAAAATGCTTCAGAGCTGCAGGAAATGTTGCAGGAGGTATCAGATGAAAGTATGAAAGTAGGACTAAAGATAAATGTTATTAAGACTAAAGTAATGTTTAATCGATTCCCTTAAAATATGAAAATAAAGATTGATTATGATGAATTAGAAGAAGTTAACAGTTACAAATACCTTGGTCAGATTATTAATAAAGATGGAAATATAATGGAGGGAATTAATAATAGAGTTAATCTTGATTTGAGTGCTTTTGGTAGAAATAACTTGATACTAAAAGGAAATATACCTATGTGTTTGAAAAGGAATGTTTTTAACAAATGTGTTTTACCAGTTCTTACTTATGGATCTGAGACTTGGGCACTTAATAGAAGAGCAATACAGAGGCTTCAGACCACTGAAAGAAGTATGTTGGGAGTAACAAAAAGAGATCAAAAATGCAATGTATGGGTAAAAAAACAAACAGGTGTTACTGACCTCATTGAAAAAATAAAAAGATTGAAGTGAGGTTGGGCTGGACATATTTCTAGAAGAGATGATAATAGATGGACAATTGAAATTTTAAACCGGATTTCAAGAGATTGTAAAAGACCCAGAAGGAGACCACATGTAAAATGGGTGAATAAAATAAGAAAGTGTGCAGGGGTGATGTGGAGAAGAGAAGCTAAATATCAGAGAAGATGGAATAAACTTGGAGAGACCTTCATCCTGCAGTGGATTGATAATGTTTGATGATGATGATAATGAATCCGGATATATATATATATATATATATATTGACAAAACCAAGTCATACATCATGTGACTTAATTCGCTTGTATTCACAAATGTAATATAATGAGTATGCTAATACCTCTAAATAAGACTTTTTGATAAAAGCTATAAGAGAAAGCATTTGAAATATATATTTAGTATTATCCCCAAACTAGTTTTGGGCTAATGACTCTCATCAATGAAGCATTAGAACATTCAGACACTAGATCTCAAATACAAAACCAAGCCCAGCTTTTGTCTAATACTTAACTATTAAATAGAAAATCTGAAAAATTCAGACATCTCTGTGTCTTCCTATCCAGCTATTGTTAGATTTAGAGCTATATATATATATATATATATATATATATATATATATATATATATATATATATATATATATATATATCAAACATTTATTTATCAGAGTATTCAAATTTTAAACAATATATTCTTTACCAGAAGTACTTTCGATTATATCACTGACAATCTTTATCAACCATTAATACAACTATAAACAAAATAAACTTATATTACCCATCATTCAATCCATTCAAATTTCCCACAATTCTATTGTTTTTTATATTAGCTGTTGTCTACTTATTAAATCCTCTCTATTTCTAGATATCATTATTGCCTCCTTAATTTTTCGTTTTTCATTACAACTTTCAATTTAAATAACTTTTAAATCTTTATTGTCAAATTAAAACAATAATTACATGCTATATTGTGATCAAAAATAATTGATGGAGTATTCATACTTACTGAAGATACATTTATTTTCTGTACACGTTTATTTTCTGTACAATCAAAAGTACTTCCTGTAATGAATATATTATTTAAAATTTAAATACTGTGTTAAATACATTTGCTTCAATTATTATTATATGATTTTTTAAAAAAAAAACGTGTAATACTTTGCATTACAATCTGATATTTCAACGGACCAGCAACCACCATTATCAAGGTTAACTTTTGAAAACAAAATTGTTAGATATCAAACAATAATGTGACTCAGTGCGATATATATATATATATATATATGCTAATTCTAATATTTTCATGGATAAATGATTATTTCATAGTATTATTATTTTCAGGATATTCCATATAGTAAAATAGCTAAATAGCTGATGTTTTGGTACAATAACATGTATCTTCCTCAGAGCATTCTTTTTCTCAGATCATAGAAATGCATGTTAGATTTTAAATTGTTTTGATCTTTTGTTTTCTTCTCATACTTGAATTCTATTGGTTGAGAAGTTTTGAAATTTATTATGTCTTCCAATAGCTTCTTCCAAATGTTGTTAATCTTCTTTAATTCTCACCTTTCATCTATGCTCTTGGGCCTTTTAAAAATCTCTATAGCTTCTCTTAGCAAACGCTGGTCGTATTGTTCAATTTTTGCTAGAATATTTGTTTTATCAAAATTGATATTTATATATTAAATAATTTTTCTCTAAGTAGTTTTGTGAAATCGTGATAGACTCTAAAATGTAAGTTTATCAGATCAATTCCACGGCTACTATTTGAGGCTGAACAGCAATAAGGTCATTGCTTATCTGTACACTAAATATTTTTATAATTGTAAAATTTTTGTAGCAAATAAAACTTAATTAATTTTGAAATGTCTGTCTTTTAAATTATATATATATATATATATATATATATATATATATATATATATAATTTAAATCTATTAAAGTTATATATATATATATATATATATATATATATATAACTTTAAGTTATTCAATTACAAAGAGAAGAATGTCGTCCAAGTACTAAAATAGAAGGAGAATGTAAAGAATGTTGGTGTTCTCCGAGTAGAAATTGGTTTTGTAAAATTGACATGTCATGCAGTAAGTAGAATTCTGAACATTATTTTTTTCTAGGTCTTTTTCTGGTTTTTATACTGTAATGGAATTGAACTGAAGTGATGCACTTATACAAACCAAAAAAAGCCTAGAAACATTAACTTTTATTATTTGTAATTATATATATATAACCTCTTCATTCTTCACCTATATCACGTTAACCCATATAAATGCCCAGGCGCCAATTGTATACAAGATAGAATAAAATTTATAATTTAGGTTGTGTCTCTAATTATTGATAAGACTCTTATTATAGTATTAATCTATAACTTAGCTCAGTTGGGGGTAATAGGTTCTCGTGGTCATCTAGAATGGAAATGGAGTGAGAGAAGCATTTATAAACAATAATTATAATGTTTATTTAGTTATACTATAAGTACTTACTTAAGTTATCAAAAGAAAGCAATTCATGGATTAAATCAAGAATCATGATATGATCAGTTTTCCCACTATCCAAGTACATGCCAGACCAGTCTCAACACCCATCTAATATGTTTGGGGATCACTGTATCAATAATTAATCTACAGACATTTGATTTAGATTGCACAGCTCTACCAATGTTTATCTAAGTGATGAAATAATCGCAGGGCTCTATTATATGAATAATAAGTCAATCCTATAATAAGATGATTATTAAGTAATGAGAACTATTGTGAAACTGACAACTATTACAATGAAATAAAAGATAGACAATGATAGAGATCTTGTGAATTTTTATCTCACATCATGATCTATTTTAAACTAAGTAAAATATATATCTTGGCATTATACCATGTTTGGATCAATTAATTCAGTATTATTTAAATAAATGGCATATACTATTAAACTGATGAGTAATAAAGTTTTTTTTTTATTATCTTGAACATATGTGTGTGGAAATAGTCAATCGAACGTATATGGTAAAATAATTCAGAGGAAATCTTACTTCAACAAACATTTATTACAAGACACATTCTATTACAAACACATCGATGATAATTTAACTTTAATTTCACATTAACTACAAAATTGACTAAATAACATTTAAATTACATAAATCATATACGCTTAATACATCGAGGCTATTCCTGTTATTTGTTATTTCAATAATATTTATAGGTCTATTTACTAAAATATTAGCAATACAAGATAATTATACATTCACTTACCAATGTCTATATCATCTATTCTCATTTTGTGCTCTCAATGAACTGAGAAAACAGTATCACATAATCAACTAATCCCGTTGAAATTATTTCTGTATGCCTATAAATTTATACTTACTATATGAAATTAAGTAATGATTTATTAAAATTAGCATTAAATAAAGTAATATTTTGTAACCCAATATTACATTCATACAGGGATGGTGAACTGCCAGTAGTAATAAAAAATGAAATAATCATAATGTGGGTGATATGATTTGACAAATTACTTAGAACTTACAATTCCAGAAATGGTCTCCCTCCATATCTCTAAGTTTATCATATCTCTGAATGTGTGCGCATTTATAAATTTACAATCATTGTATTGATTACATTTTTTATCGGTTTACTTGCGGAATGAATAAACTTCACAATACAGATGGCACAATGAGTCAATCAGTAAATTATAAATCCGACTTCAAGTATATTACAGAAATCACTAAAACATTTATCTGAAATAACTAGCTTATACTACATAACAATAAATACATGGAATGAAGAGGGAGAGCAAAATGATAAATAAATATTCGCACACAGGCGCATGAGGGTTAACAAAACTTCATAAACATATTAACTACCAACTTTTCTGTCCCA
Organism: Epiperipatus broadwayi; assembly: GCA_028023455.1. Lineage (NCBI taxonomy): Eukaryota > Metazoa > Onychophora > Udeonychophora > Euonychophora > Peripatidae > Epiperipatus > Epiperipatus broadwayi. The sequence goes on along the minus strand of JAQFVV010006393.1, from coordinate 2,041,817 downwards.
AATCCTGCAGATCCCAGCCAATAATTCATAAATAAACGGGATATTTACCACTTTAACTTAAGGAATATAATTATCACATCATATACTATCTAAGGAATATACTACCACCCACGGCTCAATAGGTAAATAAGTTAAAGGAGCATTACTTAATCCGAATAACATCATTATCCCTTCAATCATCTCTATACTCAAAAGGTATCTAAGGCATTTTATATAGGACAAATCCATAATAGACAAACTCTTAAATTTTCACAATCTTTAACGCATAGCACCAACCGAAACCGATAGGAAAGAAATAAGCATTTATTTAACTCGTATAAATAGCTTCTGATAGCGAACACACATGTGAATATATGATAATGTATGAAATATTTTTGAAATCACATCAGACAATAAATTTTTATATTAGCATTAATTAAATTATAAATGAATCTAATATCTATGAAAAAAATATTAACATCAAATTTCAAATTAGCGTAAATACTATCAACTAAACCTGGCCATTCGGCAATATGGGCGTAAATACTTTAATGTATCTATTTATTATTAGCAACTGATGAATAATGATAAAGTATTCAATTTGTGCCAATAATGTAAGCATGGGAATATATAATATTTTACATAATACAACAAAAGAAAATACTACCGTCTTGGTGTAACTTATACCAAACTCTCCTCGAAGTTCTAGAGGAAATTGGGTACACAAATACATAATAATAAATCAAATTAATTTCAAAATAAACATAAAAAAAAAAAAATAAATCTTACCTATCTATCATATTCAATGGAAGAAATGCATATTAAATCTTCTATAATTAAAATAAAAGTTCCCTTTATCTCTTTTTTTAGTTCATACTTGAAACTTTAAAAGAAATGCATGCATATTTCACGATGATAAGACGAGTAAACAAACATTAAAACATATAAACATTACTCCTGGAGGATAAACATGAATTTGGCAAAGAACAATAACCTCCAATGTTTTTAGGGCTTCCTAAAGTAAATTACAAGCAGTTTTGCACATATGTGAATCAAGTTATTTGTCATAAAATCTCCAACGCATAAAAAGATCATCCAAATAAATGTTTATGATTCACGCTACTTCAAATTTGTTCCATCTTTACTTTCCAGCATTTAATAAAATTTAATAATGATCAAGATCAGAGTTACTTGGTCATCCATGCTTATACATATTTCTGATAAATAATTATCAAATATCATTAAGTCACACAATCTATCTCTCATATATAGGTGTGAATGGTAAGGAAATATAGGATACATAGCCATTCTAATAATGTAAAAAATTCGAATATTCCATTACACAGTTCATCATAACTTTTCCAATTATTATTTAGTATTGTTAATTTAAGTACTTCCAGTATCACACTATTCATTATAAGTAAATTATAGCAAAATTGTATTAGCAATTTTTTTTTTTACATAATATCCATTCATCTTAATATAGAAGTAAATTCAAATTGTTAATTGATAAAAGCTGGAGCCAGTGCATCTTTAAAAGTTTATCCTTCCATATTGAATAATTCTATCCAGTGTTCTTCACCATTACACATGGGCATTTACGCTTGAGTAGTATGAGAGAAGTTTTTAGTAAAAGGAATAGTAGAGAATTTAATGAAAATATTAGGCTCACTTGTTTTATTACATAAATTATATCTACTTTATTTTTACTGTCTTTTCTTCAGAAAAAAATATTTCACCTTCCTTGAAACTATCTCTGCAGTCTCCTGTCTACTTAGCCATGCCTCTTTTTTTAATTATAATGAGACCAAGAATATGCAAGAAATTATTATTTGTAAAAAAAAAAATGTTAGGAATAGAGTATTGAAAAAAAAATATTAATTTACAAATACTAACTAATAATGAGTAAAATAAATAACTTTTAAATTTTCAAATGAAAGATTTTATGCAATAAATAATTAATAAAAAAATCATTTTAACTTATAGTGTGTGTGTGCTCCTGTCTTTCCATTAATCCAGAGGTCTATTAATGACTGAACTATTAGAACTATCTATGATAAAATAAATGATGTTATTGCAGGATGGATATTCTTAGTGATAATTAGAAATATGTATGAGCTGTGAAGTGTAAAATGATGTGAATGGACATGCACCCACATATAGTTAGATCTTGGAATGGCAATGAACAATATAGAAAATTAATGAAAAAAGCACTCTTCAGGGCCTTACAGACAAACAATACTTATTTCCATTAGTCTAGCTTTCACACCAACAACTCCTGATACAATCCATTCCTCTCTCCCACTATTAGTAACACATAAAAAAATTTAATGATTGGTACACTCCAACTAATATAGATATATATATATATATATATAGTTATATATATATATATATATATATTGTTTATACTAAACTTAATGTAATTAGAATAGACTTTTACTCATACTTCTAAGCTCTCTACATCTATCCACTCTATCTTGTACAACCAATAAAAATACATGTGAAAAAGATAAATGATTTTGAATGTATGTATTTCCTACTAAACTAACACTCATTAGTTGTCCCAGATCACCATCTTCCACACATATATACAATCAGTACTCAGTTTATATTAAGTTAGCAAAATTTTAAACATCAATGGACAAGCTTCAATCTTCTGCATCATGCAACTGTTCAGTCATCCATATCATTGAAAATATGAATATGGAATGCTCAAAGTTCTTTATGATGCCAATATTATGGTTATAACCATGATGATCTTAAGTAAGTTTGACCTTCACACATAGGAGAATGTGATAATTGGATATCACAAAAAGTGAAGAATTTAGCAAAGAACCTAGCTTGCAATGGGTTTTAAATTTAGTGGATAGCAATTTATTTGCTGCAGCTCCAGAAGCATTTGCTAATCTAAAATTCCAGTTGTCGTCTGCAATTGATGAAGGAATTTATTTAGCTGATTGTGATATCTATACTTATAATCCTGATTTGGCATCAGATCCATATGAAGAAAAAGGAAGTAGTTGGTCATTTAATTATTTCTTTTATAACAAAAAATTAAAAAGAATTGTTTTTTTCACATGCAGAACTGTCAGTAATCTTGTTCCATATAGTGGTGTGGACAATGGTTATGACAATGATTTTTCTATGGATGTGTCTGGGGATGATGTTGATGATAAAGATGATGAAATTGATTATGATATTTTGAGTGATGCAGAGGAAAGATTACTGACAGTTTAAGAAAAAGTAGTTGAAAGAAATAATGACAAGATTTGCTACTTGAGAGAATATCATCTATCTGTTATTTTTTATTTAAAAATTCAAAAGCATATTAAATCTCTGGCACTGCAGTTTTTTTATATATCTTTTTTTATTATCATTCTGAAGTGATATATCTATTGCAACAATCTTATTCATGTATAAAATGTGCACAACTTCAACATTTATTATTATACAGTTTTTTTTTACTTCCTGCATTTTTATTTTTACTAAATATCACTAAAGAATATATATATATATATATATATATATATTGCAAACTTATATTTTAGTATAAAATATAGAGATTGATATAACTGATATAAAAATTTATCTTTCTTCTTGGTGATTTGATTGGCTTGGTTTGCATTTTGAATAGTCTATTTATTTGCCTTCAAGATAATTTATTGGTCAGAATAAGTAATATTTACCTTGCTTATTGCCTGTATTATTATAATGTATTTAAAATTGTTTTTATGCATCCACTGATTTGGATGAAATATGTTTAACTTTTAAGAAATTGACAATATACATTAAGTTTAGTAAAATATGATTAATAATAATAATAAAAATAATAATAATAATAATAATAATAATAATAATAATTTTTTATTTAAAATAATCTTGGAAATTATTTTAATTTAAATTCAAAAACTATTTGTTTAACTAATTTTTAATTATTAGATAAAATTACAGTAATCACGTGTGCGTTTCAGTGTAAAAAAATAAAAAAAAAAGAGCGCGATTAAATAGAATGTTCTGGACAGCGTTCGTGTTTTAGAAATAATAAAAAAAATGGTGTAAGAATAAAATGTATGCAAAATATGTTAAGCATATTTTTAAAAAAATAATTAATAAACCAACAAGTTAACCAAGAATTCCCATATGGATTTAAAGATAAATTGGTGATATTTTATAATAATATGAGTTGCTAGATTTAAAAGTCTATTCAAGACGGCTAATCAAGTGGATCAAATCGCTAATAATTTGCTCAATATCTGCATTTTAAAATATGTCAGAATGCTTAACTGTAAAAAGAGAATCAATATCAGGAGGTCAGTATGTTTTGAAATATTTTATTACCTACAAACTGGCAACATTAAACAAATATTTTAGTTGCAGAAGTTTTTCGGATATGAAAAATTTATTTATTTTTTTTAAAAAAAAGTTTAAAATCATATTTAAATGTACAATTTTATTGAAACGCTGTTTTAATATTTCTGCATATCACTTAGATAAAAAAAAAATGATTATCTTATCTGAACGTTATACCGATAGTAAGGTATTTACTATTTGATTTGTTTATTACTTGAATAATAGTAACAGTTTTTAAATAATTAACTAAAACTATTTTTGATTTCTATCGCCAATGTTGAT
>JAQFVV010006393.1:1989703-2032203 GCA_028023455.1 Epiperipatus broadwayi | reverse complement strand
AAAATAAGAGTATAATTTAAAACTGCGTTTGTGTTGTGCTTAAATTTACCAGATGTAGGAAAATGTTTTGTCGCACCTGTGACAGTGGAAAGTGTATACATTAATATTTCAATTAAAAAAACAGCACATGCTCAAAATAAATAGTGACTATACATGTGTACAATGCTCAAACACCTTTCTAGGTTTATAGAAAAAAAACGTATTTTTACTTAAACACAGCTTCTAAGGATTTACTTATATTTAATGTCTATGAGCTCACTTTTATAGACAAAAACACATTTTCATTCTACAAAATGTGTATAAGTATGAATAAGATATTAAAGTGAGAACTTTATTAGGAATGATGTTGCACCACCTTCGGTCATATTTTAAAGTGGTATGTTTGTTATCCATGACATGTATGATATCATATTTATAAAGGCACATTAGATGCATTTAAATAAAAAGAAAGCTATATATATCTTACATAATAATAATACAGATTATTAATTATTATTTTATAATTTATAAATCCATTATTTTATAATTTATAAATCCATTATTTTTTTTGTTTTATCTAATTCTCAAGTGTATATATATATATATATATATATATATATATATATATATATATATATATATATATGTGTGTGTGTGTGTGTGTGTGTGTTTATGTAATGTAAGACAATATCTTACATAATAATAATACAAATTATTAATTATTATTTTATGATTTACAAAATCATTATTTTATAATTTATAAATCCATTATTTTTTTTATTTATCTAATCCTCAAGTGTCTCTCTCATATATATATATATATATATATATATATATATATATATATATATATATATATATATATATATATATATATATATATATATATATATATATATATATATTTGTAACTTTAAAGTAGCTCAAAAGAAATATTATTAAAATATCATTGGATTGTCAAAAATCCAAATATTATTAGGGTCTCAAATATTCAAATATTCATTGTAACTTAATAAAGATGATCAAATGATCCAAATGTATTAAATAATTAAGAAAAAATTCAAATATAAATATTTATCTTAATAAACGAAAAGAAATTGTAGCTTTTATTTTATATGAAAGAGCAAAGAATTGTATATGCAACTTGCTGAGCATAAGCTATTTAACAAAAGATCAGACTGAGTTATCAATCATATTAAGGGTCATTGAATTAAATGAAACATACTTCTATAATTAGATTCCTCAAGATATCACAATATCAATAATTATAAACAAATTATTAATAACAACTATTATAACTCAGGTATATGGAAATCATGTGAGGTGAGTACAATAGTAACTCAATAAAATATCTGCTCAGGTATACAGACAGTAAATTTTATCCACTTTCATTTCTTAGTTTGATGTTAAGTGCATATCCAAACAAATACCAAGTGAATATGGTCTAGCAGGGCACCACTAGATTATTTGATCCTAGACACAGTTTTATCTAATAACTTTTCACATGTACCGGGTTTGAATTTCTTTTGGTACCTTATTTCTTACAAAATGTATGATTTTGATTTTAGACCCATAGCACTGTATGCACTAATATTTAAGTAAACACCTAGGTAACATAAAACATCTTTAAACTGAAGTGGAATTCCTTACACATAAATCATTTCTTAGACCTTAGCATAACAAATGTGTTTCAATATTTTTTATAAGTTTTACTAGCTCAGATTACTATTAATTTAGGATTGCAAGTCACTCTTCCTTGCATGAAATAGATGATGGGATGGTGGTTATAATAATACTAAGAAATCACTAAATACTATGAAATCAATATTTATTTACGGCCTTTAAACATTTAAACAGCTCATTAATTAAAATGTTGTTGATGATGATGATGACGATAATGATAACAATAATGACAATGGTTCAACCACAGCTTTAGGACTAAGCCTAAACATAAAACCTAATTTTTATAAAGAAATTCATAGTTATTGTTAATCTTACCATATTTAATCATATCTTAAACAACTAATATTCTACCATTGATGATGAATGATCACACTTGATAAAGACTACTCTTAATAAAATATATATATACCTCGTTTAACAACATAAACTAATATTTATTACTGCATTTCTAACATATACATAAAAATTTCTATATCTACATAAAAATTTATATTAACAATAACAACAATAATCATAATCGACTGTTTTAAAATCATAACATTAAATTTTAAATTTTTCCCCTTTCCCGTAAATGTATTTCAAAAGTATATTGTATTAAATTGGGTAACTGATTTTTTAAAATGTTCCATCCACAAGAAAAGTATTTCATATAAAAAAATATTCACTCATTGCCACACATACCTTATAATCAAACATGTAAGCAGAATGTTAAAAAAAATGTTAGTAGAATTGAAAGAGCAAGTTTTACCGAACAAGTTTTAAATCGTTTTCTCCTCCTCCCTTCTACCTCTGAAATACTATACTGTCTTAAAACAAAATAATTTAATATTTTAACACTGCTTATTACTTCACATTCGCACACAATTATACACATGTAAAAATATTATTATGTATATGTGTGTTTTATCCCATAATAACAAAATATTATTTAAAACCAAAATAATAATACAAAATAATTATTTGACACATTAATATTTCATAAGTGTAAATTAATAAACAAATAATTTTGATACATTCGAGATCATTTATGAAGCTCAAGGTTATTATTGGTAAGAAATTATTGGTTTTAATCGATCTGAATTGTCTTTAAAAGTTCTTTAAATAAACTATACCACTTTATAGCTAAAATTTTATTAAGACTCTGATATAAAGAAAATAGATATAAAAAGTCATATTACTGATCCTTTGTTTTGTGAACTTCCAAGGGCTCAAACTTATCTTGTATAATGTCTATGTTCCTGCAACTACCATTTCTGTTTTACTTTGGAACAATCTCTTTCTTGAGGTGTATAACTATTTGATGATGATGATTCAAATACGATTATTTGCTTTAGTGGACAATTTAGAAATTCTTATACTGATTTTAAATTTTTGCGTTCAGCATGATTCTTGTCATGGATGAAATACAGCAGTTGTTTTCACATTGTAAATTTTCTGGGATTCAAACTCAGTTACTGTAACAATTAATTGGATTCGATGATTAATATTTATCAGTAGATTAATTCATCTTTCTGATCTCCTTTGAATGCAGGTGAATGTTTTCTTCCTTCTATTTAAAACATTTTATCTCTCTCAGTCAGTTGAAAGGTGTAGAATATTATTTTTCAGACAAGACATCTTTTCCTTCCTATATGATCTGTGGCTCCGCGATGGTCAGGTAAAAGATGAGACATATATATAATTTTTCTACCCCGTCATTCTTATATTTTCAACATTCAAAACTTGATATTAAAAAATGATTTTTAAAAGAAAAACGTGATCTAGCAAATTAAAAATGTTTGTCTTCTTTAGTTTCAATAATTTTTAAAAAGTCTCTCTCACAATAATAATCATAATAATCTAATAGGCCAATCGATTTTCCAGACTGCTTTTATATCCGATATTTGAGTCAACTCACCCAATTAGAGTGATAGTGTGAATTGTTATTTTTGACCAACTCAAAAAATCACACACCTGGTTTTCAGACACTTTTGTCTTAAAAAAATAGACTTAATCCTTCTTCCTTTTTCACATATATCTGTAATATCTAAAATTGGAGTTTCTTTCCTTTAATCTTAAGATGAGACAATTTCAAAATTAGAGTTCCCACCAAGCTTAAGCTCCCAAAATGACAAACAATCATTTATAAAAACAAAATTGCTATGAAAATAGATATCTGATTTAACACAAAATTGTAAAAAAAATAATTTGACAGATTTAACCCTTCTTTTTCTTTCAATATTTAATAAATGTAAATTTCTGTATGTAATGTACACACATACTTTATCATTTCAAATCATTCATAAACTGTCATTACAATAATCTAATTGTCAGCTTAGTAATTATAACCCCAATATTTAAAATTAAATCCTTAGCTTTGAAATCCCAATTACAATTATAGAAAAGCAAAAATAGAAGTATAGAATAAGATATTAAAATTGATCAAGCATAGGTTAGTTTTAAAGAAAGTTAAAATGTTTAATATTTGAAATATAAAACAATTAAATAGCTTTGCCTAGATATGTGTAACTTTGCTTTTTAGCAAAAAAAATTAATATTGAATAGTTTAAATGTGTGTATTACCTTTCTATCAACACACAAACAAATAAAGAATATCATTGTTGACCCACTCACTTTCTGTCTAAAGCTTTTAGAACTGTATGTTGTAGGGTTTAAACTTGGATGCCTTACATCTTCCTTTATTGTTATATAAAAATGTGATGATGATTTTGGTTTTACATTTTCTTACATGCACATTACTATAAATTTAGTTAATGACTAAATTGTAATGGCACAATATATATATATATATATATATATATATATATATATATATATATATATATATATATATATATATATATATATATATATATATATATATATATATATATATATATATATATATATATTGTAATTATCATGTCTACACATGATGAAGACAATTGTATAGTTTTATTTCCCCAATCTATTTTCTTAGCTCAATTGTTAATTTTAACTCAGAATAATAAAATAAATTTAAATTCCACTCTTCATTTTTTGTATCTACCATTTATACTTTATTTACCATTTTAACTACTTCTGATTATCATAAACAATTTTTTAAAACCTGTTCATATATAAATAAATTGTTTTCAAATACAATATTCTTTTAGTGATATGATTTTTGATTAAAAATAAGTGTTTAACAAAAATATTGTATGGTAACATTTAATTTGTAAGCAAATTACTGAAAGTTTTCACTTTTTTTTTTTTACAAATGTATAGTATTCAGTTACTTAGTCTAGGGTTAAAATATACAAACATTCAGAAATGATCAGTTATATCAAATTTAGTCTGCCTCCCTTACACCAATGTCAAGTTAAGTGGTACTGTCCCTCATATAATATATCATTGCTTGGACTAAGGATTATCCAATAATGAATAATAGTTCTATAGTGCAATTTTCACTACACCACTCCCACATAAGAAAAGGACTGGTTTATATAAACTTTTAGTACATTATGGAGAGATAAAATCATAAGTATATGACCAAAGACATGTGAAAAAGATATATGGTTTCCAAACTGCACATTTTATGCTGAATCAGCACTTATCAGTTTTCCCAGAACACAATTTCTTATACATATTTTTATCATTGTGCAGCATATATAGTTAGTAAATTTCGACAGTTTATTTAACAAGTGTCAAATGTACTGCCCTCACAACTTTGATACAAACCACTTAATGAAAATATATTAGTAATTTTTATTAGTCATTCATTATTTCACACATGGTAGGGACTTAGGGACTGGTTTTTATCTAGTTTGGGGGGAATGTAACCATAAACATATGACCAAAGACATGCAAAAATAATCTATGATTCCAAAATGAACACTTTGTGATGAACCAACATTCATCTTATGGCACAGAGCACAATCTCTTACACATATCTTTATTATATATCTTTTTCAATGTCTTTGGTCATATGTTTATGCTTACATCCCTACATAAGATATTAAAACTAAAGAGAAACCATTCCCCGCCTGGTTGTGCAGTAAAAATTATGTTTCAGAAATATTATTAATTTATTAGCATAGCTGAAATTTTATAAAAAAGGAACAGCAATAAATATCAAGTTGAAAATTTTATTATGCTGTTGTTAATTGAATGTTATTTTGAATCTATTGATGGCTAATGATTCTAAAACAGGTGCTGTTGGCAAAGCAATCATTTATAATGACTATTTTGATCTCCATTGCAAGATATTTTACACTTATATTTCTTTTGCTGGTTATGATCAATATCAAATTAAGAATGATGCAAGAGTAATTTATTTTGTAAAAAAAATTGAGCTAAATTTTAAAATGTTATAAAATATTTGAATACAATTTTGATTATCTTTTACAAAAAATATTAAAATTCAAAGTCATGTTCTATCAAATTTTTCTTAGTTTCATGCTTTAGAATGCCTTTCCAATACAAGATTTCAAATGCATTCTTTGTCAATAATAATTATTTAAAAGATGTAAAAATAAAATAAATTATATTAATTTTACAAATAAATAATTTAATTGATTTATTTAAAAAATAATACATTTCTTGTTACCATCATATCATTTAAAGAAATCAAATTTATTCAAATAAAACTGAACTGTTATAAATGTGATCAAATAAGGCACACACATTATTTTGTTATTACTTACAAGTTTAATGTCATTAAATTCAAAATGTATGTGCAAACTAAAATCAAGTAGTATATAATTTTCATTTACAGGCACCAATCTAGTGGGCTATCTACAATTCCGTTTTTATCATTTTTTAACTACATAAACACTGCTTTGAGATTATAAAAAATACTCGGATAACTAATTGATCACTTAAAAAATTCTTTAGAAAAATGATGATTTATTGTAGAAATTACTATAATTTAAATTATAAACGAAATGTGTAATCAAAACCTGTTCTTTGTCTTTTTGGAGAACTTTAAATAGTTTTTTTTTTTTTTCAATTTTTTTAAAAAGTCAATTCTAAGATTCAAGATTTTTTTGGATTTCTTGTCCAAAATACACATAATATTGGCGTATAATATTCATTGATGTAAAATTTTAAATTTCTTCTGATTTGTTTAGAAGTTTTATTATTTTGTCTTTAATATTTGAAATTTCTTATTCATTTTTAAAAACTGAGGACAGAGAGGAAATAGGGGTGGATTGCATTATCTGTTGTATTACCCAGTTTAAACAAATTTTGATTTATAAGTAACAAAGTTGTTTTGGGAAGTTTTATGATTTTATCCTTAGATATTTGTAAATATGTACTTTTCTGTTACCTTATTAAAAAATTGAGAAAAGAGAGAGCAGTAGATAATGAATTACTTTATGGATATTTATGAAGCTATATTCAATATAAACCCAATCTAGTACTCCAAATAAAAATAAACTGATTGGTTTCCAAAAAACAAGTTAACCAAAAAAAAAAGATTGAATTAAAATCATGAATTAAATCGTATTTCTTTTGTAATTAAAAATTGAAAAGTAAATCAACAATTTAAATGACCTTCATTTTAAATAATAATAATAATAATAATAATAATAATAATAATAATAATAATAATAAGAAGAAGAAGAAGAAGAAGAAGAAGAAGAAGAAGAAGAAGAAGAAGAAGAAGAAGAAGAAGAAGAAGAAGAAGAAGAAGAAGAAGAAGAAGAAGAAGAAGAAGAAGAAGAAGAAGAAGAAGAAGAAGAAGAAGAAGAAGAAGAAGAAGAAGAAGAAGAAGAAGAAGAAGAAGAAGAAGAAGAAGAAGAAGAAGAAGAAGAAGAAGAAGAAGAAGAAGAAGAAGAAGAAGAAGAAGAAGAAGAAGAAGAAGAAGAAGAAGAAGAAGAAGAAGAAGAAGAAGAAGAAGAAGAAGAAGAAGAAGAAGAAGAAGAAGAAGAAGAAGAAGAAGAAGAAGAAGAAGGAGGAGGAGGAGGAGGAGGAGGAGAAGGAGAAGGAGAAAAAAAAAGACAGGACAAAACATGTTTCTCTTTTTTATTTTTGACTTTTTAAAATTCACATTGAAATTTATAAAAAATAACACTTTGCAAAAATAAAAAAAAAAAACCTTTCAATTAAAACTAATATTATAATAGTTTAGATTATACAGAGAATGTATACATTGACTTATAGTAGTATTACTATTTCTTTACTTTTCCATTATTTTTTGGAAAAAAGAAACAAATTTCTAAAAACAAAAGAATCCAAATTTCCAATCCATTTTTTTATTAATTGCAAACAATAAAACATTTATGTAAAATTTAGCTACATTTTGTAAATCAATGAACAGTTTATTTTGCCCTCCCCCACTGATCCCTCTGTGAATTCTCAGTCTTCTCTTTTTAAACCCAATAAGAAGGTGAAAAGATAAATAAAAGTTTGCCAAAAAACCAGACTTGTCAATGAAAACTAATTCTTAAAGGTTTTCATTACCCAGTGAATTTATAAATATAATCAGCATAGTATTAACCACTAGGATAAATCGCCATGTTTGCAAAGATTTCTAAGATTAGTCATCCCATTGTTTAATGCAATGTTTTAAAGACTCAAAGAAAATGTTAAAATGTAAGCAGCCAACTAGAATAACTAATTTACATGTATACGTATGTCATATTTTAAATCAAAATTATTGCTCTTAAATTTTATTTTTATCATGAAAGCAAAAAATATTGATACTTTGTTTAAATTAAAAATTGATTAATTAACTGTGATAAATATAATCAAACGGATATAAAATAATATTTTATATATTATTGCGACATGCTCTTGCTAAGATAAGAATAATTGTATAATTGGTCTATTTTTTTTTTTTTTTGAACTAAACATTTCTTTTTAATACACTAATACAGATCCTCAACGTACACTTATCAAATTCTTCCACCTCACGTTAAAAGGTCAATTAGCTTATAAAGACATTTTAACTAAACTTAAATTTTTGTTAAATGTTGGAGGAAAAAAAATCAACTAAGCCTATTATGTGCTATTTCAAATCTTTTTCCAGAATTTATATCTTTATAACTAATACTGAATTCTTCTTTATGACTAAATAAATTTTCAAACACCTACAAAACTAATTTAAAACCTACATATACAAAAGAAAATAGCGTGAATAAAATGTATTCGAAAACGAACTACTATAGACATTTATACATTTTTTTTTGTTTTATATATATATTCTAAAATCAAATTTATGGAAGTCGATTGAAAATAATACTGGAACCAAATAATAAGTGCTGGTGTGTTTACCTAATAGTAATAATAATAAGATTCTGTATACCTGGGTGCCAAATTGTAACTATGAAATTGTAATGCCCACCAGAGATCATCATCCGTGTTTATTACTATAGGATACAGTTAAGAAAGTAATTAAAATGTCTCCAAAAATATAATATTGAAACATCCAATTTAATTTATTATGGTCTTAATTTTGAACTTAATCACAATTATGTAAATACTCTCATGATAAGTTTTTACTACAAACAAAGTAATATGGACAACTTTCTTCTACAACTTTATATAGATATATGATCTCTAATGGTAATCACAAGAATGTTAGATATATTTCTAATATATAAATGATTAGAAATAAGTCAGTAATCGCTGCAGAGAACTCATAACTTATGCTTATTAGACTATTTAATTCACAGTAAAATAAAAGAAATATTATAAATCCTTCCCATTTAACTCAACTACTGTTATTTTTGTTTTCGGCATCTGTCACTATTAATAGTTACAATTATATAACTTTAAATGTCTGTGTTATGTTCTCCTTTATATATTCTTCACTGACAACACTTAACCCTATTTCCCTAAACATACCAGGCCTATCACAATTGAATTTTCATTTCATTTCAACTAATTCCAGATTAATTATTATTATCAAAATAGTATTATCCAACTTTTTAGCATTTACACTATTTGACTTCCAAGCTAGCTTTCTTAAATTTAATAATTGAAGTACTCAAATTTCTCAAGGTCTTGATCTGCTTTTAAGGTGCAATTATTAATTATTACTACTCCACAAACTTATTAAAATAAAATTTAATGTGAGCTTACCAGTGGATTCACATTAAATACCAAAAGCAGAAAAAAATATATTATGTCTACTCTTAATATTCATTTCATTGCAACGAACTAAATAACTAAGTTTAACATATGTGAATTGGCTATTTATTCTCTTGTTTTATTTTATTCTGTATCATCGGTTTGCCAAAATTAACTAGTACTTTTTAAATCTAATACATTTTATGAGTCAGGTATATTCTTTATCCACATAAAATGATCATCCCCTAACATTTCCTGGTTGATATTTATATAAGTGAATTATGGAAGTGAACTATGGAAATGAATTAGAAAAATCAATCAACATAAGATAATTCATAAATTGAAATGCAATCAAATGAATTATGGAAATCAACAAGCAGCAGACAATTCATGAATTTAAACGTGATCTGTTATTAACACATTGTATTTATATTACCTTGATAAAATTGGGTAATGATAGTATTTAGAATGTACCTTTTATAAGAAGGTGTAAGGTACTGAATATTCAAAATATCAAAACACAAGACATACCTGTAAATTTATAACAATAACAAATATTTATTATACTTAAAAATAAAAGAAACACCCATATGTAGTATCACAATAATCTCAAATATTGAATCCACCATGTAAAAAAAAATAATGCTAATTTATTTCCAAATGAAATTTACATTAACTATGTTTTTAGATTAGCAGAAATTATTCTAAAAAAGTGTAATATTTTAAGCAGTATAATAATAATAATAATAATAATAATAATAATAATAATAATAATAATAATAATAATAATAATAATAATAATAATAATAATAATAATAATAATAATAATAATAATAATAATAATAATAATAATAATAATAATAATAACAGCAGCAACAACAACAACAACAATAATAATAATAATAATAATAATAATAATAATAATAATAATAATAATAATAATAATAATAATAATAATAATAATAATAATAATATTTAATAATAATAATAATAATAATAATAATAATAATAATAATAATAATAATAATAATAACAACAATAATAATAATAATTCAATTCAATTCATTTATTTAAGTGCTAAACAACAGCATAAAGCCAATTACAGTTTGCACATACAATAAAAGTGAAAATAAAACATAAAGAATAAAATGAAAATATAAATGTATACATAATAACGTAAAATTTAAAAGACAAAATTAAACATAGCGTTTTCGTTTAATAAGATTATAAAATTTCTTATAATCAATGTCACACAGAATAAGGTTACTTCCAATCTGATTATATAAAGAGGGTAACCTAAATAAAGGAGAAAATTTAATAATATTAGAATGACATCTTTGAATCTGATATACACAAGTAGACCTAGTATCATAACTCAAAGACCTAATTGAGATAGTTGAAACTATATCTGATAAAATAACTTGTTTATTAACAATTTTATAAAAACATTTCAATTTCCTATACTTTCATCTAGATGAAAGATTAATCATTTTACCCTCCCAAAAAACATATTTGAAAACTTCTGTGAAATAGACTGCAACAAGTTACATCCTTGCACAGAACTAGGGTTCCAAATTATTGAACCATATTCAATAATAATAAAAAAAAACAATGAAAAAAACAATTTTCATTTAGTATTATTACTGAACTGATAACCATGTCAAAGAATGGCACCCATTACCTTAAAATCCTTACCAACAATCATTTCAAGATGAGGAATAAAAGATCCATTACAAGAAAACATAATTCCAATATCTTTTTGGCATTTAACTGAAATAATTTTATGAGAATTGATATAAAAACAAAATTGTAAAAGTTGAGATTTTTTGGAATAAGAAACAAAGGAGCATTTATCAAAATTAACTGCCATATTATTTGACTCACACCAGGCACTAAAGTTATCAATATCCTTCTGAAGGAGAACACAATCATTAAGTGATATAATTCTTCTAAATGTCTTACAGTCATCAGCATATCTTAACAGAAAAGAATAACTCAAGCAATCCTTAAGATCATTAACGTAAACATTAAACAGTATGGGTGCTAAATACTACCCTGTGGAACACCTAAATTGCATTCAAAATTAAAGGAAACTTTATTATTGAATTTAATATATGTTGTATGACTACACAAAAACGATTGAAATGAATATACACGTTTATTAGAGAAACCTATTTTATGTAATTTATGAAGTAATACACTGTGATCAACTTTATCAAAGGCTTTTGATAAATCAAAATAACATCTAGTCTTTGACAATACTCAATAGCATGAGTTATATGACATAAATTGTCAGTTGATTACTATCAATTGATCTATTAGGACTAAAACCATGTTGAGAAGAAAAAATTATCTTATCCACATCTGATATAATTTTATTAATAATACATCTCTCAAAAATTTGTGCAATGGTATGCAGAACAGAAATTGGGCTATAATTAGAAACACACTAGGAAAAGTACAAGAATTAAGAGACAGATTAAAAATAAAGGCAAGAGATACTGCAATAAATTTGGCTAGCCCCTTATAAATACAAGAAGGAATATTATCATATCCTAAACTAGAGTGAGTCTTAAATATCCTAATAGCTACAATAACATCTTCCCTAGTGATATGATCAATTGTACATTTAACACTAGAAAAATTGCTAGGAAATCTGATTTCAGAATCAATCCCATGTGAATAATAATAATAATAATAATAATAATAATAATAATAATAATAATAATAATAATAATAATAATAATAATAATAATAATAATAATAATAATAATAATAATAATAATAATAATAATAATAATAATAATAATAATAATAATAATAATAATAATAATAATAATAATAATAATATATCATAAAAATATCACACTTAACCAAGTATTTGTCTATATAACACCAGACCCTGTCATCATCTCCAGAATAATAGCAACAATAAATTCAATGCTTACAGCAACACCAAATCCCATAATACTCATGGGAGATTTCAACATGACCTACCAAACTTTTGTCACCAAATGGATCAATCAAATAACAATCCCACTTATGAGTGCTGAAGGTTTTCTCTCATTAAACTCAATATCTGTTAATAACAATAGATATAAGTCACTTATTGATTTGTGTTTCTACTCACCAATGTTACATCATTATTTTAATCTTGAACTCTGTCCATCTATAATCTCAGATCATGCTGCCCAGTTCATCACCCTCAATCTAACAAAAATACAGAATACAACAATAGCCCTTCAAAAGACTATGTGAATACTTCATCCAGCACAAACAACTGAATTCCTATATTCAGAAACATATATAATGCTTCAAAACTTCAAAACATGTCACTCGATCCAGTACAAAAGTATATAGCATTCACCAATATACTTCCTTTCAACATCCATCATATTAACTGCAATTCAAGACCCCCCACCAAATTATTAGCTTTGGTAGATGAACTACATAAAAGAATAACCATTCCAGACCAACTGCAGATAATCAAACACAAATAAAAAAACTTACAGAAATGTACAATAATACATGCAACACACTAAAGCAATATGTAGCAATAAAAAAGAAAAATATATATATATATACCTTACACAACAACACACTTGGACCAGAGCATACATACGGTGGACACTGGGATACCCATCCACAGTCAGAGTGCCTATGGCACTTGAAATAGTTGGGTCTATAACAGCATTTTTTCCAACTTCAAAAAAATGCAAGCATAAACGGAACTAAATAGAAGACTAAATTTAAAAACAAGAAAGAAAGTATGCAGAAATGATAAAGACTTATATACAGAAAGTTGTTGTAATTTGTTTTGCATTTGTAACAAATCAATATTGTACTAGGTGTGACTCTGTAACTTTTTAGACTTAATAAAGTTTTGCTTTGAAATATAATAATAATAAAAATAATAATAATAATAATAATAATAATAGTAGTAGTAGTAGTAGTAGTAGTAGTAGTAGTAGTAGTAGTAGTAATAATCACAATAGTAGTAGTAGTAGTAATAGTAGTAGTAGTAGTAGTAGTAGTAGTAGTAGTAGTAGTAGTAGTAGTAGTAGTAGTAGTAATAATAATAATAATAATAATAATAATAATAATAATAATAATAATAATAATAATAATAATAATAATAATAATAATAATAATAATAATAATAATAATAATAATAATAATAATAATAATAATAATAATAATAATAATAATAATAATAATAATAATAATAATAATAATAATAATAATAATAATAATAATAATAATAATAATAATAATAATAATAATAATAATAATACAATTCAATTCATTTATTTAAGTGCTAAACAACAGCATAAATCCAATTACAGTTTGCACATACAATAAAAGTGAAAATTAAACATATAGCATAAAATGAAAATATAAATATATACATAATAAAGTAAAATTTAAAACACAAAATTAAACATAACTTTTCAGTTTAATAAGATTATATAATTTATTATAATCAATGTCACACAGATTAAGATTACTCCCAATCTGATTATATAAAGAGGGTAACCTAAATAAAGGAGAAAATTTAAGAATATTAGAACGACATCTTTGAATCTGATATACACAAGTAGACCTAGTATCATAACTCAAAGACCTAATTGAGATAGTTGAAACTATATCTGATAAAATAACTTGTTTATTAACAATTTATAAAAACATTTCAAATCCCTATACTTTCATCTAGATGAAAGATTAATCATTTTACCCTCCCAAAAAACATATTTGAAAAACTTCTGTGAAATAGACTGCAACAAGTTACAACCTTGCAAAGAACTAGGGTTCCAAATTATTGAACCATATTCAGTAATAAGAAGAACCAATGAAAAAAACAATTTTCATTTAGTATCATTACTGAACTGATAACCATGTCTAAGAATGGCACCGATTACCTTAAAATCCTTACCAACAATCATTTCAAGATGAGGAATAGAAGATCCATTACAAGAAAACATAATTCCAATATCTTTTTGGCATTTAACTGAAATAATTTTATGAGAATTGATATAATAACAAAATTTTAAAAATTCAGATTTTTTTGGAATAAGAAACAAAGGAGCATTTATCAAAATTAACTGTCATATTATTTGACTCACACTAAGCACTAAAGTTATCAATATCCTTCTGAAGGAGAACACACTCATTAAGTGATATATTTTTTCTAAAAATCTTACAGTCAACAGCATATATTAACAGAAAAGAATATTGCAAGCAATCCTTAAGATCAATTATGTAAACATTAAACAGAATGGGTGCTAAAATACTACCCTGTGTAAAACCTAAATTGCATTCAAAATTAAATGAAAATTTATTATTGAATTTAATATATGATGTATGACTACACAAAAATGATGGAAAACAATATACAAGTTTATTAGAGAAACCTATTTTATGTAATTTATGAAGTAATACACTGTGATCAACTTTATCAAAGGCTTTTGATAAATCAAAATAAATAACATCTAGTCTTTGATGATCCTCAATAGCATGAGCTATATGATCATAAATTGTCTATTGATTACTATCAATTGATCTATTAGGACTAAAACATTGTTGAGAAGAAGAAATTATGTTATCCACATCTGATATAATTTTATTACTAATACATCTCTCAAAAATGTGTGCAATGGTATGCAGAACAAAAATTGGTCTATAATTAGAAACACATTTTAAAACACTAGGAAAAGTACAAGAATTAAGAGACAGATTAAAAATAAAGGCAAGAGATACTGCAATAAATTTGGCTAGCTCCTTATAAATACAAGAAGGAATATTATCATATCCTAAATTAGAGTGAGTCTTCAATCTCCTAACAGCTACAATAACATTTCCCCTAGAGATGTGATCAATTATACATTTAACACTAGACAAATTGCCACAAAATCTGATTTCAGAATCAATCCCATTTTGTGAATAATAATAATAATAATAATAATAATAATAATAATAATAATAATAGTAGTAGTAATAATAATAGTAGTAGTAGTAGTAGTAGTAGTAGTAGTAGTAGTAGTAGTAGTAGTAGTAGTAGTAATAGTAGTAGTAACAACAACAACAATAATAATAATAATAATAATACAAATAATAATAATAACAACAACAATAATAATAAAAATAATAATAATAATAATAATAATAATAATAATAATAATAATAATAATAATAATAATAATAATAATAATAATAATAATAATAATAATAATAATAATAATAATAATAATAATAATAATAATAATAATAATAATAATAATAATAATAATAATAATAATAAATCATAAAAATATCACACTTAACCTAGTATTTGTCTATATACCACCAGGCCCCCTCATCATCTTCAGAATAAAACCAACAATAAATTCAATTCTTACAGCAAAACCAAATCCATAATACTCCTGGGATATGTCATAATATTTCAACATGACCTACCAAACTTTTGTCACCAAATGGATCCATCAAATAACAATCCCACTTATGAGAGCTGAAGGTTTTCTCCCATCAAACTCAATATATTTTAATAACAATAGATATAAGTCACTTATTGATTTGTGTTTCTACTCACCAATGTTACATCATTATTTTAATCTTGAACTCTGTCCATCAATAATCTCAGATCACACTGCCCAGTTCATCACCTTCGACATTATAAAAATACAGAATACAACAATAGCCATTCAAAGAACTATGCAAATACTTCTTCCAGCACATACAACTGAATTCCTATATTCAGAAACATATATAATGCTCCAAAAACTTCAAAACATGTCACTCGATTCTGTACAAAAGTATATAGCATTCACCAATATACTTTCTTTCAACATCAATCATATTACTTGCAATTCAACACCCACCAACAGATTATTAGCTTTGGTAGATGAACTACATAAAAGAATAACCATTTCCAGACCAACTACAGATAATCAACACAAATTAAAAAACTTACAGGAATGTACAACAATACATGCAACACACTAAAGCAATATGTAGTAATAAAATAGAAAAAAATATCTTACACAACAACATACTTGGACCAGAGCATACATATAGTGGGCACTGGGATACCAATCCACAATCAGAATACCTATGGCACTTCAAATAGATGGCTCTATAACAACTGGACATAATATCATAAACCCAATATATCAAAACTTAAAGAAAAACTGCAAAAACAAATTGTGTTCATACCAAATGAAGACATATTTGGAGACCCTGAAACAGACACACCAATAAAAACAACTGACATTGTATTTCAACTTGCAAAAATAACAAATACATGTCACCCAGGACCACAAGAAATTCCCAAATTTGTGTTCAAACATCTTAGTCACTTCACATCCAAATACCTGTGTGATCTAGCCAATTACATATCCCCAAAAATTTACAACATACAAAGTCTATACCCAATTGCAATGGTTCCATTTTACAAAAAACCAACAGCGATATCATCTTTATCTAATCTATGACCAATTTCAATGAGACCTTTAGGAATAAAAATTTTTGAAAGAGTAACAAAGGAGAAAATAGAACAACACATTCTCCCTATGTTAGCATCAGCACAAAATGCCCAAAAAGGATCATCCATTGGCCAGGATGCCTTAATGGACAAAACAATAATTGAAGTAGCAAAAAAAGAAATATGCACCAAATTATAGTTCAACTAGGCATTGAGGCAGCATTTGACTCAGTGCCTATAGCCAAATTATTAGATGTTCTGAAAAAACAACAATATTTCCATCCCTACTATATATAATAGCCAATCTGCTACTCAAACCATGAAATTCACATCACATTGAATGTTAAAAAATTACTAGCTTTCATACCGAGTCAATCCATCTCACAAGAATCTCCCTTCAGTGCCTTGCTCTTTACAATAATATATATATATATATATATATATATATATATATATATATATATATATATATATATATATATATATATATATATATATATATATATATATATATAAATCCTTTATTAATAGAGATACAGAAAAAAATAAAAGACATTCAAATCTTAAACACTGCTTTAAATTTATCATGCTTAGCCTATATGCATGATGTAACCGTTTTCCTCCTTTCTAAAAAGAACCTCCCCATATTACAAGAGATAATCAAGGATTATACCACAAATTTTAATTTAAAAATTAATACAAATTAAACTGCTGCATGGTACATTAAATACAGGCAAGAACTGTATAGAGATGTTTAATTGTAAAGCATATGCTTCCCTTGGTTTCCTATTCTACCTTGGAACCAATGGAATGAGGCAAAAATTCATAATAAATTTAAATAAGATGCTGAAAAAATCACAACCTCACTTGAAAAGTCATACCTGTCAATATATGCAAAGGTAGCACTATTTAATCAACTTATAATTACAAAAATTACCTACTACACACATATAATCAAATTTGCAAAAAAACATTCATATCTAATATCTCATCAATCTGTAACAAAATTATATGGAGGAGAAAGACAGTGGAAATCTTTTTAAAAAATCTGAGCAGACCACCACATAGAAATGGACTTGGACTCCATACAATCAATGTTTTTTACACACAGAAATCAGTAAATCTAATAACAGCCACCATAAAAAGATTTCCACACCTGGAGTGTGTAATCAGTATAATACCCACAGACAGACCACCCCCTTCATATGGATATCTATCCACACTGATTGAAAAACTCAAGCCAATATACAACAAAATATCACTCAATATTGACAACAAGTATACATACTGGGACACTTATAATATACTACATCCAAACCAGGCTCCTAATCTACATCCATCAGTTCTTGGGATAGACAACAGGCAACTACTGCAACAATTCAGAAAATGGTCGTTAAACCAAAATTGATTTTCTACTTAAGCTTAATCTTGATGCTCTACCCACAACACATTTCCTTATATTTCGTAGATTCTATACAAATATAGACCCCATGTGTGGGCTATGTCATAGAAAAGAGATACAATATCATTTTCTTCATTCCTGCAGTGCCCTAGAAACAATACATCACACAACATTTACCACATACAGAAAGGCTATGATTTCAATAGATAAAATAATAAATAAATTTTAAAAATGCAACATCCCTGCTATTCATGCAGAAACATATAGCCTTTATGCCTACTGGTGTACCAGATGCCCTTTTGCAATTGTTAAAAACCCTCAACACCACCCAGCAACATATTCAATAAAACTAGAACTGTTCAGAAAAAGAGACAGCATCCTAGCTCAACCAGATGTGTTTGCAGTGACATGGTCACACTTGAACCAAAATATCCAGTCTATAAAATATAAAGTCCAATATGAAGATGATGACATTTTCAATATCAGCATTTTTTCCAACTTCAAAGAAATGCAAGCATAAACTGAACTAAATAGAAGACTAAATTTAAAAACAAGAAAGAACGTATGCAGAAATTATAAAGACTTATATACTGAAAGTTGTTGTAATTTGTTTTATATTTGTAACAAATCAATATAGTACTAGATATGACTCTGTAACTTTTTAGACTCAATAAAGTTTTGCTTTGAAACATAATAATAATAATAATAATAATAATAATAATAATAATAATAATAATAATAATAATAATAATAATAATAATAATAATAATAATAATAATAATAATAATAATAATAATAATAATAATAATAATAATAATAATAATAATAATAATAATAATAATAATAATAATAATAATAATAATAATAATAATAATAATAATAATAATATACTTTCATATTATCTAAATTTCAAAACTTAACACCTAATTATTGTTTTGACTCATAGTTCAACTTAAATGTTAATGCGCTTTAGCACTGAATCACAATCCCATATTTTAAATATATATATATATATATATATTACCACAAAACTTAGCCAACAGCCTATTTAATTTTATTGCCCACTTTACTACAATAATGATAAATTTACCTATTCCAACATGCAATAATATATTTTATTTCCTATGTAAAAATAATGCTATATCCAAATTTTCTAACCATTCTAAATAATTGGTTGAAATATAAAATCCTAGTTTTATATTTATGCACAATAAATATTCCTCACTATCCCCCTGTAATCCTCATCATTATTTTAACAATCTAATGATGGTATACATTTGGATAGGCTAGTATGTCTCCTCAGCTTAATGATGTCTAATTTTATTACCTTCCATAAATTTGGACTACAGATTGGCCAGTGTTCAAATTAAAGTAACTCTCTTTCATCTCCCACATCAACACACATATCTGATTATAATCCTAACTCGGTCATAGCAATCTTTATACTATCTTAAAAAAAAAACCTCCATATATTTTATATCACTATGCAGCAGTTCATAACACACACACAAATTACTCATAACTTCAATTGTTAGCATTGGCCTGGGAAATGTCTTTTTCCGAGACTAAGCATTATGTGAGGAAATAGCCTCTGCACATTTACTTTTAATAGGCAAGCAAAACATTTTACCACAACTATACAAATAATTTCCTATTTGGATAATAAATACAAATGGTGCTGAGATCAAGTCCTCGACCCCCCAATGCCTGCATACATAGTTAATAAATTATAAGATAACTATTTTCTATCTATTCCTTTGATGTGGGAAGATGGCTCTACCTCAGCAATAATCAACATTTGCAGCTTCACATATACACACAGGGTGATTATAGTCTTGATGTAAGATGACAAAGTTTTTACCAATCATGAACAAAACCCATGAACTATATTGATTTCTAAAATCAAGCACATAGCAACACTCATCCAAGACTTATGATCATAACAGATCGCATCTACATGTCCAGGCATAGCAACAACTATAAAAATACTTTTCACACATCCAAAAATAGGCATATAATTCTGATAAAAACTATTTTTTCTATTTTTTTGACAAATATATAAGCATTCATGCTTTCTCATTTATTATACCTTAATACTTTTTAAAAAAACTTCAATAGTTTTTTATAGGTCAATATCATTTCTTTTTTTTAAAATTCCTATCGTGTTAAATATATAATAAACATATTAACACACACACACACACATATATATATATATATATATATATATATATATATATATATGTTGAAATGAAGATTTTCATGGGTTGTATATATAAAAGACATATTTTGCCGGTTCATTAATGTTAACAATGTTTAAATAGTGATATTCCGATGTTTTAACTTGGTCACACAAGTCATCCATTGGATGATAAAAGATAGAAAGATGGTTGTAGAGACGCTACAATCACTGATTTGAATAAACATTAAAGTTCCACCAATAGCAAAAATGTTTAATTTAAAAAATGTTTTTTTTTTTTTAAATCTTTCAAATAGGAGGAAATTTGCATGTATCATCTTGCTTATTGATACAATCTGGCCTTTTAAGTATCTCAATGGATTCTCTAATTTAGCACTGGTAGATATTATCACATCTGGATATGATCCGGTAATACAAAAGTCAATTTTATGACCTCAATCTATAGTATTGAGTGAGAGTGCTGATGATGAAGAGTGTTGTTTAACTGCATAAGCATGCTAATCTCTCCTAACCCTGATGTGATGATTACTAATACCTATTTAAGAAGCTTTACAATTTTTACATGAGATTTGATAAACACCATGAGATTCAAGAGGGATTGAATCCTTAGGCTTGATTATAATATTGCCGATCTTTTGATGAGTATAAAATGTTGTATCTTTATTATAGCATTTTAATATACATCCAATACTGTCTGTAGTTCCTTTTACATATGGGACACAAATCCTAATAGCTGATTTATCATCTTTTTGTTTCCTATTTTGTCCATTTTGGGCTTGAAATAAAGCTTTTATATATATATTTATAATCATAACTATTTGCTAATAAAACACTATTAATATGATTTATATATTCTCTCAGATGTGAATTGTCTGAAAGCTTAATTGCTCAATTTAAAAGAGTTTTGGCTACAGAAACCATCTGAGTTGTGTGATTATGAGAATGGAAGTGTAAATATCTGTTCATGTGTGTATTCTTTCTGTAAATCGAAAAAGATAAACTATTTGCTGTTCTGGTAACTAGAACATCAAGAAAAGGGAGTTTTCCATCAGACTCTGTCGCCATTGTAAATTTAATATGAGGATGCATAATATTTAAATGTAAGAAAAAAATCTAATTTATTTTTTCCATGTTGCCGTATGACAAAGTTGTCATCTATGTATCTGAGCCAAGTGAGTGGTTTTAAAAATGATGATTCTAAAACATGAGTTTCTATATTTTCCATGAACAAATCAGCTATTACTCCTGAGATAGGTGAGCCCACAGGAGTACCAAAAACTTGTCTGTAATGCTGTCCATTGTATACAAAATCTGTATTCAAGAGACAATGTTTAATCAAAGCAATAATATGATCTTATAAATTGCAACATTGTGAGATTATATTTAAAGCTTCATCAATTGGAATGTTTGTAAACAAAGACATGACATCAAAACTGACCAGAATGTCATTAGCATTATTTTTTTAAACTTTTTAAAACAGAAATAAAATGAAAAGAGTTTTTAATATATGATTTATTAGATGTAATTGTAGGTTTAATGAAATCTGATAAATTACTAGCTAAATTATAAGTTACAGATCCTTTTGCACTCACTATTGGACGCTGGGGGTATCTGGTTTGTGAATTTTTGGAAGTCCATAAAATTTTGGACAGGCACAAGATTTTTTTCACGAGAGATTATTTTTTTTTTTTTATTTCTGTTTCAATAGGTGATTTTTTAATAATGACTTTTGTTGTTTTTTTTTTCCAAATATGTAGTATGATCTTTTTTTGATAATCTATAAGTTTTATCATTAAGCAGATATAAAATTTTATTATGATAAATGTCATGATCCATAACAACTGTGGCATTACCTTTATCATCTGGAAGTACAATAATTGATTTGTCCAATTTTATATTATTTAAAGCTTGTCTTTCTTTCTTTGAAATATTATTTTTAGGAATCTTAGCTTTTTTAAAAATAGTCTTAATCTCTGCTCTAACCAAATCAGCAGAAGAATCTATTTTATTAAGAGCTGATTCAACATTACAAACAATTTTCTCAAAAGGTATATCTGGGAAGGTGTTACAGCAAAATTAAAACCTTTTTTTATAACCGAAACTTCATCTGTAGATTCAGGTCACAAAACTGATTTTTTTAGTACCAGGATCATATCCTTTTGATAATCTCTTTCCCTGTGTAAAATTAGAGAAGCCATTGAGATACTTAAAAGGCCAGATTGTATCAATAAGTGGGACGATATATGCAAACTTCCTTCTATTTGGAAAGATTTTTTAAAAAAACATTTTTAAATTTAACATTTTTGCTATTGGTGGAACTTTAACGCTTATTCAAATCAGTGATTGTAGCGCCTCTACAACCATCTTTCTACCTTTCATCACCGAGTGGATGACTTGTGTGTCCAAGTCGAAATGTCGGAATATCACTATTTAAAATTTTTAGTGCGGATGAACCACTCAAAATATGTCTTATATATATATATATTGTAACCGGCCGCCTATCACCGAGATTATGGGCTTCGAAATAAACATGACATAGCGTAAGGCTTTATTTATTTTCTTACATCGACAGTTATTCACGATCCACATAAGGGGGCTCCAGATACGATTATTTAAGTTGATTTTAATTACTCGCATCACCTTACATCATGTCAAAACGATTTGAAGTCTAATCCCACCCACCTAGCTCAAAACTCCCAGCATGGACCAATAAGGTTTCTCAAGGTTGTTAATGATTGTTCTAGGACGACTCCTCCCGGAAAAGACGCATTGTCGCTAATGAAAAATCAGCATGGTTTTCTAATTACTCGACTACGGCATGAGATCCATTTATTGGTTGTCACTGATCAATGAGGTGGTTGTTTACGCCCGAACACTAGGCTTACAAGTTCATCCCCGATGTATCATACATAACATAATTATTTGGCGTTTACTTGATTGATTATAGACCGCTCACTCTTACATCTATCTTAACTAAGGTTAAATAAGAAGCATCGACTTACCACGATGTTGACATAATTAATAAAGTAAATAAATTGAAATGAAAATTAAATTTAACTAAATATACTTCAAAGATAAGTCATTAAAGAATAAATAAACTACGGTTTTGAGTGTGTGTGAAAAGATTTGAGAAATGCTCGACTTGATTAGATATTGACAAATTTATTAAATATGAAAAGAAAACATTGTTAATTGATTTATTACACACGCACATACATTCACGCTCACAGAGAATCGTAATTAGTCATAACATAATGTGAATAACGAGATAAAGTTCCTTTCTAGTTGATAAAATATATTATCTTTCCTGAGCTTAGCTTAAGTTCAAAGTTCATGTTTACAAAGTTCTGTAACAAAGATAAACTATCATGATGAGGAAAGTTTTAAGATTTGTTTGTGCAAATTTATGTTGGTTAATTACGAGATTGCCTTATGAGTTTCTAAATTGAGTGAGTGAACATAATATAAAACATATTTACCTAGGATTTGTCTTGGTTACAACGAACATTGATTGGTCTGGACGAGTTTGGGTATTTCACGGAACATTTCTATTATTAGGAGCATCAACTTTACACGACGATGTTATCGGAATTTCATAGCTTCGGAGATATTTCAGTAGCGGAGCGCCGATCAATCGCTGAAGGGTTTATTAGCCCCTCATGACAGTCGACGCTCTTGGTATTAATTTCATAGTGATCATCTTCAAACTGAGGAATAAATCAAGCTACTTCAGAACAATTTTATTATTAAAATAAAAGCATAAGCATCGGAATAACAATGAGCAGGTGATAACTCGGAATACTGAGAATAAACAACAGCAATGATAACGTATCAATCGAAATGAATCGAATCGAACCATTGAATAGGTTTTGACTGGTATTTATAAGGGTTGATCCATATCTTGGGATCCAATCGATCCACAGAGTTCCTTGCTCCTGGAGTTGTCGTTCAGGTCCTGTTTGAGCTACCTGTTCACTCACTCTTTGTGCTAAAGGCAATATTTATTTTGAGACAATCTCATTTTGCAATCTCACTCAACCAACCTTATCCTTCACACCTCGAATGCATGCGTGTGTGCGTGTGTTTTACCAGAACAATACAAGCTATTTTAAATTTAGAAGTCGAGCATTTTATCTTTTCCTCAAATCTTTTCTCTAAGTTTTATTCTAGTTAAAACTATATTTCTAAAATAAACATTTTTAAATTCCCCGTGGTGTTTTTGATTGACAAGTATATTTTACTATTTAGGAGAGCAAATTATATTTTGTTATTTATTTTTTTTTTTATTATCTAAAAGCTCTAATCATTTAATTAGACGTTTACCGTCTGTATTTTATCAATGTGTTTTATAAATGTATTTATGAGAGAAAACAAAACTATTACACGTTACGAAAATAAAATTACGAGTGTTTTAGGCTGCTTGCTGGTGTGTGTGTGTTTATCGATTTGTCCCGTTCTGATCTATGCTTCCTAGATTTAATACTGATGTAACGCTGTCTCGTTACAATATATATATATATATATAAGCAAAAAAACAATAAAACATTATGCATTGAATCTTTGGTTTGGGTTTTTTCAGAGCTAAATATGGATATTTTGCAAGTCAAAACCAATTTAATTGAAAAACACATGCATTTTGTACATAACACCATCGACCATTATTTGCTTCATGTTCATGGAAAATGCACCATATTCATCTTACTTTAAGGATTATTGGAGCACATAAACTCATTTTCACTCAGGATGTAGCTACATTGATACTTGATATTTTCATATGTAATCATGATAATTAAAACTATTGCAAAATAGTTTTGTAGATCACTTTCATATTATAAACACTCTTGTTCCTGGGTTTGAATCCAGATGTCTGGTTTCACATTTTAGTCTTTAACTTTACTTTTCTTTAAGCTTCATTTTTTTTAGTTTTTTTTAGAAGAGACAGAAAAAATTCCAACAAAACTGGTGTTCTAGATGCTCTATTCCCTGATATATTCTTAAGTTTGATTTTATTAGTGATGAAGAAGAATTGCTAATTTATTTCCAGCAATTATTTTCTTTATATTTAACAAGTGATCATTGCATATTTGATTGATTTAAATAAGCTATATTGACAAATTATTTCCTGCTGGAGTCATAATCAAAAAAATATTAATAAGAATGATGAGTATTTAACTAAATTTATATCAAAATCCAATTGTCCCTTTGAGTTTTTAATTAAGGCATGGATAAAATATTCTTCCTCAGATCTCTTCTTTTAAACAAACTTTTAAAAGCCAAATACAAAGATTGAGGTATTCGGTACAAAATCTTTTGCTGCAAACTAATTTTGCCATTGTTGATTTTGAAGAGAGATTGCACATTATTTATATTTGTTTTAGCCTTTCATTTTTTAAATAATATATACACACTTCTTAATAAGTTTAGCCAATTGCCATCTGAAACAAAAATGATCAGAGAAGATAATCAGATATAGAATTAGAAAGAGAAATCTCCCTTTTACTTCATTTGCACTAGGTTTTATACAAAAATACCTGCAAGTTTTTTGCTTTGTTACTCCTTATCTACTGATTATCTCAGACATCCTTTGACAACATTTATTATTGATGATTTTGGTTTAGTGATTTCAGCATTGTTTATGTTTATTTAATCTCTCTTAAGACATTTTCTCCACTTTAATCTATGCATGAAATATTCAACAATATATATATATATATATATATATATATATATATATATATATATATATATATATATATATATATATATATATATATATATATATATATATATATATATATATAATAGTAGGTATTTTATAGAACTGATTTTTAATAAATAATGTTTTTCAAAACTTAAAATCAAATTTACAACTGAAAACAATAACCAATTCCACTAAAACCGATACAAAGTAAATTCCATTTTACATTATACTATCAAATAATATACAGTACAATGTGTAAATCAAAAATATCTATATACACATAATACACACATCCATGCATGCACATATCTATAATACTAAATAGTGATCTACTTGTTTATATTTTATAAGTAGAATATATCCTTCATAATGTCCTGAAAATTTAAACCTATTCTTCTGTAAAGAACTGTCTAACAAACACTATCTATGACAAGTTCAATTTCTATTTGTACTATCATTTTTTTATTTTTAAATATTATGATGAATATAAATCAACATTTTAAGATATTATAGTGCATGCAATGGTCAATCCTGTCTCCCGCTACATAATAATACACTAATTTTTAATGAAATACGCACATACTTTTCTCTATACATTAAATTCAAACCAAATGGGTCATTGGACTCTCTAAATAAAGTTGTAATTTTTCTTGGCATTAAAAAAATTTTTTTTACTCAAATATAGTTATCTACTAATCCTACTATTAATTTCCTAATCATTAGTTTTTCTATTAAAAAAACTAAGGGTTACACACATATATATATATATATATAAGGAAAAATAAAATGTCAATTTAATTTATGATGAATTAAACACTCATTTATACATGCTAAAGTTTGAATCACATAAGCAAGTTCTATAATTCTAACAACTATCGATAATATAAACATTTCATATATTTGTTCTTATTGTGTTTAAGTTTTAACATGACTCAATGTCTCATAAGAACATCATTAGGATGTTCTTTACAATTTTGGATAATACATTCAATTTCTAAATACCATAGAACTATAGATTCCTGATCCCAAATAAAATTATAACCCTAATCTGTTCTATACACTGTAGCAAATTACACATTTTATTTATCTTTCGAAAAAGTCAAAGTTTATAAGCAATTATAATTATAAATTAAACACATAGCATTAGCCAACTCTATCACCATTATCTATACAATGATCTCAGCTCAATATTTTCACATTTTGGTTTTCAGGTTATTTTCCAATGATCATATCTTTTCTGATAAGAAATTTTGCCAGTCATGATACATTTACAAGATGTGAAAAATATCAGCATACATGTTCTTTAAAATCATTCTATTATCATTTTATTAAGTTTGTAATTTCTATCTTTTCACAAATTAAATTTGCATATAGATAGTTCATACATTGTCATTCAGCTGCCTCTTTTAAGTTAAAATTACTAGTGAAGCAAGGAAAATATCGTGCTTAAACCTCCTGGACAGGCAAGGTAAGCCTTATTTTACCTAAAAATTTCTATATATCAGTTAGGAAAAAACTACATACAAGGCAATAGGAACAGCAAACTGCAGCATGTTAATCTAACGTTGAATCACAATGACGAAAATAGTCAAATGAATAAAAAATTAGAACCAGTTTTAAAACCCTTAAATAAAAAGAAAGTAATTAAACCTAAGAAATCAAGTTATATAAATCAAAATGACAATATAAATAATCCCATTATACAAGATTTAAGGGCTGTAAGTAAAACTACTAAAAATCTGCAAATCTTTCAACCTCAACGTTTTAAATCTGATTTTCAACCTGCCAAAAAAGATGCACTATATCATATTTTGGACTCAATTTTTGCTGACAGCTTGATACAGAACACACCAAATAATTTTTCACCAAATTTCATGCAGAAATACCAAAAGATAAACATGCTATGCCTTCCGTTGTTAGAAAAGCTGAAACCTCCAATAAGTTTTTTTTAAAAAAATTTGCTAGCCAAATAAATGAAAATATCCAAAAAACACAAAATGGTATATACAAGTTGGGGAAAGTCCAACATAGTAAAATAAATACAAACATCTTTACTAATGCATATATCCTGAAAAGCAAATCACTCTCTAATGCCTCTCAAGATGTACTTAATGTTAGTGATAATATGACTTTGCTTGATTTATTAGAAATGGATGTTGACCAAAATAGCACCTTTAAACAATCATCCACCAACACATATTTCTTTAATACACGTAACTACAATGAAGAACAGTATCAAGACCTCACTGAACGTTTCAACAGCCCTATACCCAATAATCGTTATAAGTCATTGATTAGTTTCAATAGTGACAAAAACCTGATCCTAGCTGTTACTAATGCCAATAGTGCATTGTTCAGAATTCCCACTGAATTTCTATATGAAACTATTAAAGAAAAAGACTGAAGCCATGGTATTCATAAGATCTTGAGTCATCCGAATGACCACTACATTGCTCTGGAATTTACTAACTGGGCAGCCAAGAATTACTTTAAAAGCATATCAGGGTATTAAATGATAAATTTATCTGTTACATTCATCTCACTTGACCAAATATAATATCTGGTAGGATTAAAAATTGTCCTATAAACTTCTACCAAGAACATCTACAGGAATCACTCATAGCCTTTGGCAATGTTATTAAGTTTAAATACATTTCTGTTGACTCAGAGGGACTACAAATTCTATCTAACAATGCATCTTTTTAAATAGCAATCAAACAAAATGTCTCACCCACTGATATACCTACCATGTTCA
Organism: Epiperipatus broadwayi; assembly: GCA_028023455.1. Lineage (NCBI taxonomy): Eukaryota > Metazoa > Onychophora > Udeonychophora > Euonychophora > Peripatidae > Epiperipatus > Epiperipatus broadwayi. Next base: position 2,002,969 of record JAQFVV010006393.1, on the reverse strand, counting down.
ATTACAAAGGCTTACATATGATCCTCTCTTTATGTGGAGTTAGACCACAGTGTTTTTATTGTCTTGAGTGGACCCAGAAAGACTGCCAATCAAGAGTGTGCTCTAATTGTGGAATCAAAAAGAGTATTTATCATAAATGCAAAAAGAATTTTACTTCAACTTGACAAGGCACTGCACAATCATACTCATCTATAACTAATGACGGATCAACAACAGAACCCCAAATTATAATTGCCTACAAAGAATGTCAAATGAATAATCAACAACTTTCTGTCTTGCAACAACCTGATTGCAAAAGTGTAGTCAGAGAATAAGAAACATCAGATATTACACAAGATTCTTTTCTTGTAGATGAGCCTCTATTTCCACCAGCCTCAAATGGGAAAAATGATACACAAAACCAATCTTCCAAGAGTGAAATACAACTACCTTATGCTGAAATAATGGAATCAACACAAGAAACTGTGGTGGAGCAAGACATTTCAGACAATCCCACATGTCATGAGCAGAATGATAGCACCACTCCAACTAATCCTGTCAAGAAGCCTCTGAACAAAAGTATAGTTACATATCAGATTAAAACCACTACCTTGATATGCACAAGAAATATGACCAAAAAGCTGCACAAGAAATATGACCAAAAAGCTTTAAAGTAGCAACAAGTCTATCACACCCAACCAAAGAGAAACTAGCTGTGAAGATGAATCTCCAATGGAAGTGTTTATAGATAAGCCCAATACTAAGAAAAGAAAATCAGCCATTAAACACAAGTCCAGCTCAGAAGATAAAAAATCTCTGGGGAAAAATAGATGTTTATTTCTTAAGCAGAAAAATATAAAACCAATATTCCAATATATGTCAGTTATCAAATGACAATAATAGGATATTGAGTTTTAATTCATTAGAAGAGACTGCTGGTGATGTACATCATTTCATCAAAGTTGATGGTTCAGATGGCACCTCATTGAGTGAACCCATTATGTTAGAAGAAACCTCTGATAACACGATTGAAGATCCAGACTACGAAGATCCAGCTTATTCCAACTAGAATTTACCTTCAAATTTATGCTAAGAATTAAAAGGGAACCTTCTATTCTTTGTGGTAGATTTAAAAGATACATAACCCAATTATGTTGCATAAGTATGTAAGAGTAAATGTAAGGGGTATCGACTCATTGGAATGGTTATATACCATTGAACAATAGATCACATTCAAGAATCCACTTTTATTTTTTATGAGTGAAACAAAATATCACTCAAATACATATTATATAATTAAAGAATGTCTTGAATGTCTTGGATACATAGCTTTCTCTGATAGCCTGCTGCAGCTGATGGAGTCAGTTTACTTATTATTAAAAAAACATCTGCCTAATAAATTTATAATACTCTATAGGGATAATAACCTTATTGCTATCTCAACATAATATATCTTTATGCAGATAGGTCCTGCTACATGTTAATGAAAGTAATTAACATAATTAATGTGCTATTGGTAAATAATAACAACCTCACCTTAATCTTTGGTGACTTTAATATTACTTATGCAAAATTCACAAAAACCTATATTTCCTTGATAGACAAGCCATTTATGAGTGGTGAGGGTCATATGCTTCATCATTCCTACACTTTTTACACCAGAAAATACATGTCACTTACTGATCTATTCTTCTATATGCCAGACATACATTTTCTCATCACTGCAAAATTAGAACATGTGGTCTCTTTAGACCATCTTTCTCTAGTAGTCCAGCTGTCACTCCCACTTGCAACACCATCAGAATGTTAACAAAATCGAATATAACAGAAGCCATACCATCTGAGGCTTATATATATTTTAAAAAATAGACATACTTGCCAGACCTGTAGAGGAAGCATGGTTTGCCTTTATTGGCATTCTTCAATCCATCATTTCCTACTGTACAATCAAGCAAAAAAGACCGTTGGTGCTACTAAAAGGCTTGGATTCAGAATGAAGGTATTTAACTCTGCCTCATCTTCTATAGATGAGATTATATCTGTTAAGCTACAATATAAATCCAAACAGAAGCCACTTGCAGATTATCTATCTAGAAAGAATGCCAAGGTGTTTCTGCCTCAGAAGAACTGTTGAACAAGAAGCTACTTTCGTTGGGTACTGGGGGTTATTAAACCTCCCTACTCTCACTATAATCAATATAGATTGTGATTTCTTTGTTGGACTACCAATGATTAAAGAAATCCATAAACACTTTGAAAAAAAATTTTCATTGTCTCAGTCATGTTAATACTCCCACTGAAGCCATTTTAATTTGTCAAAATGATCATGGTATCACTGAAGATATGCTGAAAGCCAAACTGCAAGCATTTCCAGATAAAATACCCCTGGACTGCATTTTATATCACACTTTCTGTCAGTTCATCTAAGCCACTTCACAATTCCCATCCTATTTAGAATGACCAACCATTTGGCAAAGAAGAATAATCCCCCACCTATATCCTATTGCTTTAGTCCTTTTCCGAAAGAAGCATGAAGATCTCCACACCCTCAAAAACATCTGGCCTATTTCTATGTCCCTGCTCATCATCAAATTCCTAGAATCTGTCATAAAAGATAAGATCCAGCATAAGATACTCCAAAATATATCTTCTTCCCAATTTGCGAAGCAACATTCTTCAGCAATTTTAGCCATTTGTCAAGTTAAAATATTAATTGATTATGTTAGACAACAGAGAAAACATGCTGTCATAGCTATCCAGATTGATTTCAATGCAGCATTTGACTCTGTTAACATCAGTACTCTTTTAAACCTGCTAAAAGTCCATCACATCTTTACCTCTTTCATACAGATTATAGATAACCTCTATCATACAGATTATAGATAACCTCATATCTAATAGAGAAATTGATGTCTCACTGAATGGCAAGCTCTCTTCATTTTTCCAACCTAACACATCCATTCTGCAAGGCTCCCCCTCAGTGCTCTGCTCTTTATAGTCTACATTGATCCACTGTTGAAAGCCATCAAACAATAACTCCCTTGCATGTATGTACCAAGGCTTGCTAAATTGATAAAGCTCATGGCTTATATGGATGACATAATCATCTTCCTCCCTTCAACAACATATTTACTCAGTTATACTCCATATTGGATCAATACACAGCTGACTATGACCTCACCATCAACCCATTGAAATCATATATATTAAAGGTATCCTCAGGTCAGAAGATTGTCTCCAAATTTACAGGCAGCCCTCAAAAGTTTTTGGGCTTTGAAATATTTAAAACATACTTTCAAATGTCCAAAGATATTCAAAATCACATTCTGCACTGAAGGGACAGCCTCACTAAATATCTGTCTAAAGTTTACCTTTCCTTATATGGTAAGATAATGCTCCTCAATATGAAGATCATGGCCAAGCTCAACTATTACCTGCCCATCATGAGGATCACCAAGACCTTTGTCAGTAAAATGAATTCTCTTGCATCCCAACTTTTCTGGGGTAATAAAGTTGTTGCATTTAGCATTAACAGGATGCAACTTCATCGGAAGTATAATGGACTTTTTTATCATGCTATTCAAGTCATTCATGTTCAAAAGATATTTAATTTTATCACCATGCTTATCAAATCATTTGGATATGAGCAAGTCATTATGCCAGTAATCCCGATGAATAGACCCCCTCCTAGAGTCAAGAACTTCCTTGATGTTGCAATTGATTTGATCATAAGGTACATGGTAATTATGAATGATACATTTGATAACAGGATTAATATTTGGCAAGCTCATAGTCTCATCCAATCTGTCACTATTCCCATAACACCACTACTTGCCCTAACTGATAATAATATCATCTCCCTCTTCAGGTGCTGGGCTATAACTGAAATACTTTGATTTTACTATGCCATTAGCACTAATTGGTTTCTCTTCTATAGGTGAGGCATCAACAAAATTGACCCAATCTGCCCCCTGTCCCAGACTCATGATGAAACATTTGTCCATCTGGTTTGCTCATGCCCTGGACAATGGAGGTCTAGAAGGATTATCGCTCATAACCTTAAAGTGAATTTTTACCTTGTTACCTCTCTTAAAGACAATATTAAGACAAGATCCATCACTACTATTAGGATTTTATTATTCATCAACTATGCATTCTGGTCTACTCATTGTAAAATGATTTTCAATCCTGGTGCAATTTAAGAGGAAAAATTATTTCTGAATAAACTTATAAAATTTAAAAACTGTGACATGCTCCTAGCTCCAAAAGTATTATTTGAGGAAACATAGACTCTGATTGCATTGAAAGAATGATTGCTGGTAAATTACTTTGTTTCTTCTGTCTATGATATCACTGAAAATGGTTTTGTTAATAATTAAAAGGTCAGATCCTTATGTTATCAAAATGGATAATATTTAACTAAACACATACAATATCCAAGCCTCCATAGTGACTAAGTGACTTTTGGTAGTGTGGGGTAATTTGTCTGGGTGAGTTGGGTAAGCTTAATTGGCCTACTTGTGTGTTAACAGTAGAACGGATATTCAGGTTTACCTGTTGCCCAGAATAATATTATCTTTTATTTAGTTATCCTCAGGCAATCCTTCTGTATGTTTATAATTCTAGCTTTCCTTTTTAATTTATCCTGTATACATATTTGTCATTGTAAACATTGTACTTGTTTAGTAAATATTTGACAAAAAAAAATTTGCATATAGGTGCATCATTTCCACTTTTTATATACATTTGTGCTTCATCTTGTCTTATGAATAACCATTGAATAGTTAATTTAAAAGGAGATTTACATTTAATGTCATGTTTACTCTATTTCTATATAACTTATTGATACTAGGATATTGAAAGATATATACATTTTATTTCAAGTATAAGAATTTTGTGCTTATTCACATAAAATAAAATTGTTGCATTAATTTTTACAATCCCATCTCACTTAATTCAAATTATCAGAACTACTTATACATGTTAAATAATACATTGTATATTATCACATCCTTTATGATTCTGTATTTTATATAGTAGTCCTAAATGGTCAGTTATATTAAAACTTATTCTGCTATCGAATAAAATTTCTACACATATAATCAGAATATTTATATTAATGTATATATACTTCATGATAGCAAAACAATTTAGGTTTTAAAAGATCCATCTCCAGTGATAAATTTTAATATTTATTATGACTGTCTAGACTTATGACATAAATGTATGACTTAATTTTCTTTTAAACAAAGTTTGTCATCTAAAATAATATTTTCTCACTATTGATGGAAAAAATCAACCTTCATATAATCATAATTATTTTTACCAGTCAGCTGCTCCAAATATTCTTCATTAATGTTTTCTATTATCTTAGTAATTAAAGAATTATTATCTTCATAATTATTTTTCTTTAACTCTATATACTTTCACTTTGACATCACTACTTTTATAAATAACTGATTATTATCCCCCCCCCCCATTTTTTTTTTTGAATTACCTTGTTTTCCTTTTGATTATCAGGTTCTTGTAAAAATTGCCTCAATTCTTTAATAAATGTTGCCAATCTAATTGGATTATTATATAATTTATCTAGCATCTTGATTATGTGATCAGATTATAAATTTCCTATTAACAAACTTATAAATTCTTCTAAATAAAATGTACATAAAACAAGCTAATATCTGTACCATACAATAATATTATAACAAAAAAACTAGTATCTAATATATTGTAAGTTACCTTTAATATTGAGAATGGATGTCTTTCTAGTAAATCAGGATCAGTCACTTTACAAATATATATATATAAGACATATTTTGCGGGTTCATCCCTGTTAAAAAATTTAAATATTGATATACCGACATTTTGACTTGATCACACAAGTCATATACTGGGTGATATTTATATATTGTCACCTTTAGAGAGAGGAAGAGTGAAATGATAATAATCACAAATTCTAGAGACTATGCAGCTACACTCAGTGGGGTTACAATAATTTTAAGGATGGTACTACAGAGACTTATAATAAGATAGAGAAAAAATCATACAATACTGTAAATAATCATAGCATAATAAATAATTTGGAATAAATGATAAAAAGAAAAATATATACTCTTATTAAATATTTATCAGATTTAAACTTCCATCATATTATATTCTCTGCTTAAAATAAGCCTGTACATAAAGAAATATTTTCTACTAAATCTTTTTATCTACTATTTCAAAAATATAATAATATTGTTATCAACAATTTTGAATAACATAATGTGAAACATCTTGTTGATGTGAATTACCATAAGATGTATTTTTCTTACAGCACAAGGAATAAATAAGGAATATTTATCTTATACTATTAATATTTAATATTATGACACAGAGAAAACTGGATAAATCACTATGAAAATAACAATACTAAATAATGTCAGGGGTCCTACTGTTATTCTTGTGAATTGTACTGTCATGTAATGTTGCCTACTAAATAAATAAATGGATAAGTGAATCAGTAAATGATAACCTGGCCAACTATAGGAGACAAACACTTCTCTTGTAGCCACTGCTGCCTACAATTAAATAACAATAATCATCAAAATCACATAAAAGTGATATTTATTATATCTAATTGCCTAATTAAAATTATTAAAATTTGGAATAACCATAGCCTTTTACCCAGATTATCACTTGAGATGGAAGAAAGACAAGGTTAGTTTTTATGTATTTTCACTCTCACACAGACAACCTTCATAAGTAATTAAATGTAATTGGACACTGAAATGAACTAGTCATTCAATACCGAAGTAATTCAATAATGTGCCATCTGAAATGGCATAGATAATCTCATGAAATGTTGAGCAATCTTTATTTCCATATTATATAATTTTCTATTTTATAAGATAAACATAGTTGAAATAAATCTTAATGCCAAAAAAATTTTATTAGTATCTGCAAATGTTTAATTAACTGTTACCTTGATTTCACTTAGAAATCACAATTATATGTATGACTTTATTTTATTTTTGGGAATATTGGAATATTCTATATGTTATTAACTCAATAAAAATAATCAATATTGTGAACCCAAAACAATAGCATATAAAAAATAAACAGAAACTAGATTTGTTTTAAATAAATAAAAAATAAGTTTATTTACAATCCCGTATATAAAAAAAAAATTACACACAAATTTTGGACTTATTGCCCAAATAGTGCTGTTAAAATGTCCATTTGATTGTAAGTTCTCAAGCAACATCTTTTGACCTTACAGACTAACCAAGGTTTTTGAAAACAAATGATTTTACACAAATCAACTTATTAAACAATATTACTAAAATTGAGAGTTAAAAATAGCTAATTCTTATACACTTTAATTCCTCTAAATGATTTCCTAAACAATTTTGGGTGTCATCAATTTAAATATTTAAAACAGATTAACAATAGCTCAGCAACATATATTTCTTTTTTTTATAAATTTACTTATTTTTCAAAGTGATAATCATAAATAATCTTTATTAATGAGCTGACTGTCTAATAATTTACATTATCAGCTAATTAAACTTAAATCAGTTGCTGACATATTCAAAATTAATATCAGATTAAAATAAAAAAATATCATATTGCTTAGTATTAGGTACTACTAAATAAGCTGAATGAAAAAAAGTGTGGATCACTCATCAGAAGTCATGTGCATGCATACTATTAATTAATTACTGTCCATATAATAATGATAATAAAATACTTAATGTCAATGACTTACACATCCATTGGTGAAAAATTCTAGGTGAATACAACAATTGTATAGAATAGCTTGATTGCTCTTAATAACCATATGCTTACAAATAAATAGTTTAAACTATTATCTCTTGTTGGCTAGCTTGTGGCTGATTATAACATCAAAGCAACACAATACTTATATTGTTACACCTCTTAGCACTACTATAACTAAATGCAACCTGAAGAAATTAAATTTTTCATAACTGCTTATCATTGTCATCACATGTCTACATAAAAAAAACCTCACCTACCATATTGAAAAAATAGATTTAAGCACATCATGAGTGATAGGCCAAATCATAGGCTCAACAGAGCAAGAAAATATTAATATTAATGGTGGCTTCCAAATACCTATATTTTAGGCAAAAGAGGATGCCTGGACTTTGTCGTAACACATCAGGAAATTGGGAAAACACACCAACAAATATAATCATGTATAAGGATATATGTACTTTTAAATGTGATAATAATCACAAGAGAAAACTCTATCAATTCATGGAAATGCATATAATGATGGGGAACTTGTCCACACCATCAATCACATTAATAAACATGAGTAAATAGGGCCGAGCATTATGAGCTTAAGCAATGCTACAAACTAAATGATGACAAGTAACAAACTTAACCCTGTAACTGACTAATGTTATATTCAAATTTTAATTATAATAAACCATAAGCAATGTATGAAACCAACAATGTGCAATTAAGTAAAATGCCTATAAAATATCAATAAAAATTAATAGCATATAATATTTTGCACAAAGTAACAATAAACACATGTATGAAATATCAAATAACAAATTATTCAAAATAAGTGGACATGACTGATAAATGAATAAGAATGTGAGAATAATAATTCCCAAGTGCATGAAATATTAGTGGTTATTACTATTATAGCAATTATGCAAAATATCAAAACTTATGATAAATACATTATCTAATTTACCAATAAATGAATGAAATACCTTATATTTTAAAATAAATAATTGTGAGAGATAAATGTCTCTGCTGACTCAAAATATAATATACAGTTTAGTTTATCCAGCAAATACCAAAACATATAATAGAAATATTTACTCGATAATGTGTATAATATATACACATTCTAATAAACCCATTAAAATTAAAATATATGAATAAATTAACTGAAGCAAATATAATACTAAAATATTATTGTTGAAAACATAGTGAAATTCAAAAGAAAATATTGCATGGAATATATATATATATATATATATATATATATATATATATATATATATATATATATATATATATATATATATATATATATATATATATATATATATATATAAAATTTTTACCAAACACAAAACATAGTTTATTAGCAAGCTTTATCTGTACTGGCCTGAGTGATATGGGTGTGAAGTGCTCCTTCGATGAGTAAATCCTTCTGCAAAGCTTAAAGTCTAAACATATTTTCAAACAGAATATATTATAGTTCTTAAAACTAAATTAGTTCTAGATTTAAAAGCATGTTTAAAATATAAGAGAAAAATAAATAAACATAAAGTATATTTCTTTCATATACAAAGAAATATATTTAAATGTGGCTAATTTAAATAAAAATTTTAAAGTTATTCTTAAAAACAGTTCTGGTAATAATTAATAATTTGGTTGTTAAGCAGGCAAAAATAATATAACACATGTTAAATTTCATTATAGCTTAGTAGTCTATTTGTTTCAATTTGCTTTTAACTGTCTCCTTTTATGAATATGAACTGAGAAAAATGTTCTGCATAATTTTTACAATATTCATAATTGAACACAATAGTTGCTTTCTATTAAGATACATTTCAAAATGGAATTTACTAAATTTACTTAAAATAAGCATAAAGTTCCTCTATAATATTATGTAATATCTAAAAAATCTTAAAATGAAATTCAGTTACAAGAAGTGAAATACCTGTGTGCTTTTAGCAACACATTGTAGATTTACAGATGATTAGGTTCAATATTTAACACTTTAAAAACAAATATCATCATTAATAAATTTAACACTTTTAAAATTTCAACTTGTGCCAGAAAAAGAGTCAGAATACTGAGTGAGTTCAAGTCAGTGTCCACAGTGTTTTTAAAACAGCAAAACCTCACTTCATAGCATTTTTTTTCTATTTTTATCTTTAAATTTCTCATTAATACCAAATAACCAAAGATTGTTATTTTTATAATTTTTGTAAAAAACTTAACTACAAGACAAGTCAATCAATAGATGATGTCATTTTAATCTAGATATATTTTATAGTTATACATCATTTAATGGACTTTAATTGGAAGAAAGTTAACCCTTTCTTAGCACTGTGTGAACTTAAATATTTTGACATTTTCTGGCACTTTCCTTTGTCTCACACATTAACATAAAATATATGACAAAATTTTTTATTACTGATCAGAAAATAATAAATTTGACTTCATTTGATAGATATTTTGTTTACTCCTGAAATAAATTATAAATGTTCAGATTTTGCTTCTATAAATATTAAAAAATGAGGTAACTATTTAAACAAAGACTATATATTTATAATTTCTAGAAGGATTATTTTCATTTTATAAAATCAATGAAACATTTCTTAATTCTTATTATTTTTAAGCATCGAAACAAACAAATATTTATTTATATTATATCTAATGAATTATGTTTGAAAAGTTTAAGTTTTTTGAATATTTATTGCAAAATTGTGATATTTTATTACTCATAAATAAAAATTAGATTGTTTACATAAACATAATCATGTAATTTGCTTCATGCCATACTTTACATTAGATGTAACATTATATTTTTAAAAATAATGTATTTCCAATCAAAATAAATTTTTAATAATTTATCTTTCTTGATATCTAATAAATATAGTGTAAATCATTTTAAAAGAAATATGTAAAACCATAATAAATTTGCAAATAAACACATTTTTGGAACATTGAAACTACAATGTTGTAAAACACCAAACATTTTACAGCCTTGTCAACAGGCACTAGTGAACATCTCAGAGAAGGGCTAGTGAATTTTTTTATAAATCATATACTGTTGTACATGCACTTTAACATATAATACTTTCAGAAAAATTTACCAGGGAGAAAATTGACCAAAACACACAAAACTGCAGAATAGAATTATGAAAGGTTAAATAAAGTTTCTTATTAAAAACAAAGAAAAATATTATAATAAAAATAATTAAACATTATCTATTCTAAAACTAATTGAGTTTCTTTATAATATTAATTTTATAAAGTTTGCTTTAATAAATATTCTATCCATTAAGTTTAACTTACAGATGATATTATAATTATCTATCTTGTTTATGACTTTGAATAACTCAAAATAAAACTACATTTGTTAATTATAAAACAAGTTTTATTCATCCATGCTCACGCACACATAATGAAATGAAGGAAATCACATTATAAGCTTTAAATTTAACTTATTAATTACTTCTTCAATAACTCCCTTATAATTTATTAAAACTAGAAAACACTTTTTTAAACATATTAAATATTAAAATAACTTTCATAAACATTAAACTGTAATACGAAACTAATGTTTAACTCTTGTTTTACTATTTTAAACTTAAAGAATCTAATTTTAAATCAACTTTATATTCTCCAATCTCTATTCTCTTTTAAAAACTTAATTATTAAAATATTAAATTATTATTTTCTGACATACATTTTAGTACAATAACCATTATTTTAATAATAATTGGAATTTATCAAAATAAATATAAACTATTATGCTTACAATAAATATAAATAACAACACACCTACTTTGCATACAGGTTGTATTGAAGTGTTATATATAAAAAACTATTGTTTTTATACTATTTTCCTTATTAATTAACTTTTTTTTTAAATCCTGATAAATACACAAAACTATTATGCTAGTTTAGGTAAGGAGAACATTGTGTGAAAACATTTGGTCACTATATATATATTGTGCTGGTCAAAATCGTGTATTCATTCAACAAGACCAATAATCAAGCAAAAGTACCTTGAATCCAACTATGCACAAGATACATATGTCAGGACAAGGATGAAATCTAACCTATTTGCCTAAACTATTGCCTCTCTGACTAATAGATAACGTTTGTGATGACACTACCAGTGCTTGGTTTTATTCTGTCCCAGCTGGAGGTCATGATTCTGATTCACATAGAGACTCAAAATAATAAAGGGTTTATATAAAAATTTAATGATTTAATGGATTCTGATGATTTCAGAATGGTACAGATATGATTTTATCGATTACTAATGGTTTGAACTGTAATAATGATAATTCTTTATGGCAACATTACAAAGAAGTGAATTTAAATCAAAGAAATATTTAAATAAATAAAGTAATTAACCTTAGAGATTGGCAGTGATGACAAACTAAGCTTATTTAAAATAACAATATTATAGAAATTTATTAAGGAATTTGGTACAAAATAAGTTAAGATTTTGTTTATACATCTTGGTTATTTTCTTTAATTTGTTTTGATGCAGCTTTGACAAACAGTGTCAGAGAGCATTTCAGGTTTTCTAAATAAAGATATAAAATGATAAAGAAGGCAGTAGGCTATTATAGATTACAATAAAAATAAATGAGGTCTATTATGAACTTCTGGTTGGCTTTTCTAAAGTAAATTCCTAGTAAATGCAACTAGATGATGAAAAATGCTGGCCCTTCAGCCAAAACATGTCTCTAAATAATCATAATAATATTTTGATGTGCTGGACTTCCCATACACATCTTTATGACAATGCCTGTAAATGGAAGAATCCCTTGGTATGAACTATGGCTACTTTGAGGGAGTGTGAAAGCTTGGACTGGTCATATTTACTTCTGAAGGTCCCGAGAGGTTTGTAGCAAAACAAGAATAGCAATAATAAAGAAATGGTTTCAACTATAAATACACAATGCCTTAGATGTGTATAGATAGATAGTGTATCACTAACGAAAATAATAACTTAAATCCTAATTAAAATAATCAACTCCCTGACATAATATGAAGTCCCAGAAACCTTTGGTCATTAATGAATGAATCATAAATTATATTATAAAAAGGAAGGCAAGAATTAAAACTAAATATAAATTGTTTTCCACACTTCACAAATATTTCAAATAACTCATCACAGAAGATTACAAAATAGGACTTGTCTTTAATTAACATAGACAGGGCATTGGATATCAAACTCACTTATGGTGAAGTTTAAACATATATCATAATAAATTGTAAATCATAATTTTAATATTTTTCTGACAAATAAAAATATATTTATGACATATATACTGATAAAATTCTATGATAAATGTGCTTTCAATGATTTTCTTTCAAGACATACATTTTACAGAAATTGTAATAGGTTTAGCTAATCGATTTAATTACGAGGTCAATTTTTAAGTTGTAGGTAATAATAAGATTTTAAAAATAATTTCAATCATAAATAAATTTATAATATAAAAGGTACAAAAGTAAATGAGCTTTTCTATTAATTAATTTAAGAGAAATAAGTCCCCTGTA
>JAQFVV010006393.1:1954703-1984703 GCA_028023455.1 Epiperipatus broadwayi | reverse complement strand
GCTCTCTTAATCTCTTCTCAATACTGCACCTAGATTCACCTATATATGATAGCATACAATCACAAAAAATTGGTATATGACATTACTTTTTTGCTTGACCGGTATGGCATCCTTAGAATAATTGACTAATTTATTAATATTGTTTGGAACATAGAATGAAACATTAAACACATTCTTATATATATCCTTCCAAAATTTCACTTGTGGATTTGAAACAAATGGAATAGATATCCATTGTTTACTATTAATCTCAATTTTCTTTAAATCATTATAACTTTTTTTAAATTAACAGAAAGTATTGTTTATTTGTTCCATTCTATAACCAACATCAAACAATTCCTTGGCAAATATCTCAATATTTTTCAGTTTATCACATTGCTAATGACATAATTTTTCATTCTGAAACAAAAAAGATCCAAAACTTACCATATTATGCATCATTAGGACTTATGATTTACAATTTATATATCATCTTTTTTGCATTGGCTTAATTATTAATTTATAATTTAATTTACCATTATCTCTTATAATAATTAAATCCAAATATTTAATATTTTTGTCCTGTTCCTTTTTAATAGTCCATTTCAATCCATTCAACTTATTTAATTCCTCTACAAGAAAATTTATAGTATTAGTATTTCCACAAACAAAAACATCAAACACATATCTTTTGTAAATTTTAATATCTCCAAAAGTACACATGTTTAAAATAATACTCTCATATGCAAATTTTAGTATGTTCAATTATTTTTATGGAATTCATTCTAGCCATTGATCCATACATTTCTGTAACATCCAATAATGAAATAAAATCAATTGAACATTTAATAATTTTAAATTAATCGTGTGCTTGGAACAGATATAAAATTGTTTGTGAAAATGGATTTAAATTTATTGAACTTAAATTATATAATAAATTTGAGAAAAAAGTTGATTTTTTATTTAATAATCTTTATCAACTGTTAATACAAACGTACGTTTGTATTAACAGTTGATAAAGATTGTCAGTGAAACAATTGAAAGTACTTCTGGTAAAGAATATATTATTTAATTTTGAATACTGTGTTAAATATATTTGTTTGAATTATTATATATATATATATGGTACTTGTCAAAATATGTTGATCCATTTAACATGAGCTGGATCTCAATGAAATGTTCTTCAAACCCAGTCAAACCCAAGATTTATTTCAGGGACCAACCTAGAATCAAACCCATTCCCCAAGCCCAGATCGAACATTTAATGAATAACATAATAATGATTCTACATGAGACTTAATTCTTAAATCCAGCTCACTAGAAGAGTGAAAGAGCCAATGATGCACATTTAACAAAATAACATACATATATGTTGGAATGTATGGAAGTGGAGAGAAGACAATTCGAATTATATAAGTGGCTTGAATAATAAAATATTTAATAAAACATTTAATGAAACAGTAAACTAATTATATGTTTATTTGAATGGGCATGATAAGATGATGTACCCGGAAGTAGAAAGTGACATAGACTTGATCATGCTATTATGATTCATATGATCTTATAATTAAAGGACATATTATATGTAAATATGTATATTTGCTGGGTTAATTCAAGATGCCAATCAATTGATTACAAAACAAACTTACACATATTTGAATTAACACTTTAGTGGTGGATCTGAAAGGTGATGACTAATGTACAAATTTCTGGTGTGTTCTAAGAATTATTATGCATATTACATAAATTATTTTCATGTTGTTTTGGTTGTGAATATCAATAAAATATATTTTACAAAATGGTTTACTGATTAATGATAATATTTGTGAGTATTTAATATAATAACATACATTTAAATCAAGTTTATTTGCTTCATGAACAAAATCTTTTTAACCATTCTTTAAATTTGAATTTAAAAAGAAAAGAATGCTTCACCTTTATAACATATGTATACTCTTAAATAAATGGAATAGATTACAATGGTGGAATTTTTAAAATAAGAAGAAAACAACATTATTAATTAAACTAATTACTATATATATATATGCAATTTTATTGTTATAACATCGGAATGAGGCCATTAAATAAATAAATTATTAATAATGGAAAAGTAACGGTGCTGATATGATGGCATAAGAATCTGAAGTTAGACCATGCTTCTAAATGAAGAAAATAGAGTGGTTCAGAGTCTTTTTTCTAGGGCACTTCTTAGAAAAGTTTAATTAGGCTTGGCTTAGTCCCCACAGTTCTCTGGTGCAACCTATATGAGAGGCTTGTTTATAAAAATGATCTGGGGAAAGGTCAACTGTCCACGGAATGTGGCATGAAGTACTTCTATGGGTTTGAAGTTATCTCAACTCTCCAGGTTAGAAGTATGTAATATGAAAAAACTGAGCCAGATATCAGCCATGCAGCATAAAACTATGTCTTTAATGATATGGAATGGGTGTTACTATTCTAAGACATATGAACTTCACTCGAATGCTATAATTTAGACAATGCAAATGCTATGTAATATATAAGGGAAAGATTTAATTCAAACAAAATAGATTTTAAAATTTACCTCCCTTTCCTTTCTTTCTATTTAAACATACTAAAATCCCACCCTCACCAAAGTGTATAACTTGAGAATAATCAAGTCTTTGAAATATTAAGAGTATAACATTATAACTCAGATAATATATAAAGCAATAACAATAAGACATCACCCTTTCAGAGTTAAGTTAGCAACATAGAAAAATATTTAATAGTGTTAATTTTTCCATGATTTAAAAGTTATACATAAATAATACCCTTTTCGATGCATAAGGAAAATCATGAACCTAGGTTATATTTGAGAAATAATCTGGCGAGCATATTAATTAACCTGTATGTAAATCTAACTAAAAAAGAAGGGGTTTTATTGACATTGACCCAAGAAGGTTAGAATAGATATGGAATAATAACTTTATACTTTAGGCTTGCAAGATTGTTTATACTGACATCTTAAAATTATAAAATAAAACATATTTTAAAATTAAGAAAGAAACTGCACCAAGATTAAAGAAATAAGAGCATATGACAGACTTTGCATATAAAAGAAAAATTATTAGTATGCGACCAAATTTACATTAACAGTTAAAAACATTTAATTTAACAATTTAAGTAAGAAATCCAGATAGCAGAGGTTGAGATTAGTTTTAGAAGAAATAAGATGTAAATTTCATCGGTGGTTCTTAGGTTAATTACCTTGCTATATTAAAGAGTCCATTTTGACAGTTCAGTTTCAATTTGGCCAATTAACAAGATTCAAACGATTTCCACTGTAGTAGAAAGTTTTTATTAGGCATTCCTCCATTCTTAGATCATACTTTTTATCATTTTTGGGGCATCAGCAAAATGGTTATTACCAGCAAGAGATGGATCAGCAAAGGCAAGAAAGATGATTTGCTTGACTACTCATTCAGCATTTTGAAAAACAAAGTAGCGTGGAGTGGTTTGGTGATGGCTAATCTACAAACTAGTTCTCACCAGGCAGTCAAAAATCAGCCCATTATTTACTGACCTCAGGTATTTGAGAAATGCTTTTAATATTCCTTCTTTAAATTTCATTCACAATTGCTATCTAGTAGGAATTTTCTCATTTCCTTCACCTATTGTTTTGGAGATGCAACCATTAGATAATTTATCCACAAATATATACAAATCTATTTCCAGATTAGAAATAAGTTTGATAAAATGTTAATTGCAAAAGTATAAATTCTTAATTTGATTTCTTTTTTTTTACTTTTAGTACAGTTTAATTAGACATTCTTTCCCAAAATTAGACAATGTGAAATTTCCATCCTTTTAATTAATTTTGGTCAATTAACAGTTGCATACTCCATCTTGGATTTTTAAAAAAATACAGTTTTTAAATAAATATTTAAATGAAAAGTTTTTAATTTTACAGACTTCAAAAAAGTAATTGTAAAATTAATGTCATGTTAGTAATTTCTCCCATTAGATATATATGAGCTGAACCTAATATATTCTGATTTTAATAAGAAGAATTAATAATAAATAATAGTAAAAAATATTAAATGCAAATCTTTATAAGTTTTTAGGTGCACATCTCAAACATATACATAAAATAAATATACATGAATATTGGAGTGGGATGAAACATAAGGTATAAACATGGGTTAGTTACTTGATAAGTATGAAGGACTATGATGCTCAATCGACAATTAGGATTGATTGCTTCAAAACACACACACATATATATATATATATATATATATATATATATATATATATATATATATATATATATATATATATATATATATATATATATATTTTTTATATATATATATATATATTTGAAATAATATTTTTAACGGTTTACAAACAATTAGAAATAATCTTTAAATTCGCAGAAGTACTTTCGGTTACTTTCTAACCTGCCTCAACTGCCATTAACCGTTTACAAATAATTACAAATAATCTTTAAATCCACAGAAGTACTTTCGGTTACTTTCTAACCTGCAGTTGAGGCAGGTTAGAAAGTAACTGAAAGTACTTCTGTGGATTTAAAGATTATTTGTAATTATTTGTAAACGGTTAATGGCAGTTGAGGCAGGTTAGAAAGTAACCGAAAGTACTTCTGCGAATTTAAAGATTATTTGTAACTGTTTGTAAACCGTTAAAAATATTATTTCAATTATAATTACAATATTGTTTTTAATTAACGGATATTTTATTTATTTTATATATATATATATATATATATGGGTGTGTGTACACTTCCAGTAAATGATTGAACACTTTTTTTGTTATTTCTTTCTTTATTTTCATTATCTCATTGTTATCAGTTTAATTTAAATGTGTGAATGTTTTCCCCAGGCGCCATATTGAATTTTTTAAAAACCTGGCATGAGACACAATTTTCACAATAACTTCAGTTTTAATTATGTTAGAGCAAAAAAATACATTAATAGAAACTAGAAAATTAAAAAAAAACAATAAGTCTAAAACAAATAGTGATAACCATTTAAAAAATAAGGCAAAAAAAATTTCAACATTCAAAATAATTATTATTTTATTATTTATTTATATTATATAATTCATCATTAACTAAGTTTAAATTATATCTTCAGTGATAATTGATTTGTAATTCTCACCAAATTATCTTTCAAACCATATATAATATGTCATACCTTAGAAAATCTATAGCTTTAAAATCTCCAAAAGTATTCACATAAGAATTCATCATTTTTATCTTGTACCCCAAATGTTACCAAATGTCAAAGTTGTCTATAAGAAACACATTCCTCTTAATAAAAGATAAAAACAAATCATTTCCAGAAGATGGATATGTGTTTGTCATCAAAGCAATTGGATTATTGTCTATCTAAAACTACAATTTGTAGGCTACTGTCTTTATCACTGATAAAATGTGTTTTATCTCTCCTTTTATATTTTGTGTACATCAGTGATCTTTATATATTTTATGCACACCAGTGATGCTATCTGTTATATTTATTGTATCACATAGATATAATTTATTTGCATATAGTCAATTTGTTAGGCATAGACTGGAAAATAATGTGATGAAACATAGCAAAACTAGAGGAACTTCACAGCATGAGTATCAAGACATAGGCAAGAATCAGAATTTGATTGTTTGCCTGCATATGAAATCTTTCTGTACATTTGATTATTAATTTTGTAAATTATTACATGTAACCACAAACACACCATATATACATAATATTAAATAATAAATTAGTAATCTTTTTGAGAATCATTATTTTTATAAAATAAATTTATTTTTATAAAATAAGTGGATTACAACTTAGAAAATTATCATAGATTTCTGTACATTTGATTATTAGTTTTGTAAATCATTATTTGTAAACATAAACACACCATATAAACATAATAATAAATAATAAATTATAAAACTTTTTGAGAATCATCATTTTTATAAAATAAGTGGATTAAAACTTAGAAAATTACCTTAGATATGAATTCTATATCAGCATAAAAATTAATATAGATGCACACCACTGCAAACTCAAATTAATAAAAATGAAATCATTTTTTTCCAATAATTAAAACAAATTAAAATATTATTAAAAAATTAAAATTGTATACTTAAGAGCCTGATATACTGCTTATGTTTAGACTCCATTGAAGGCCTTTCTTGGGAATCAGAGTATTTTTATTCCAAGAAAATATATTTGAAGGCCGATAAGTACTGTCTGTCTTTATTGCTTCATGGAAATTACAAAATTGATCAAAAAAAATTAAATGTGCCAGTTATGAAAAAAGATAATAAAGAAATCCAATTTTCATCGGATTTTCTTGTGAAATACATTTTTAGCAAGTTACATCAGGCATCTATCAAATTCTCATATTTCAGTTGAAGTCATGCTTATAGTTTTTACATCAGTAAAAAAGACAACAACATTTGGACCGATCAAAATAGACCCATGGGACATACTTCTGAACAGCCAAAGCAGTTAAACATTTTATATGTGCTGCTCCAAAGTAACATATCTCTGTCAGTCTCAGGATTACTCTTTCCCTATGAGTTAGCTAGTGGCTGAGTATTAAATAATACAGTATTATTATTGTCTTAAAAGCCTGTCAATATAATTCTTATGCATGCATAAGATTGATGATTCAAGTTAGAATAAGCTGATATTTATAAATATATTGCTTGAAAAAACATTATTTAGTGGTTAATATAAACTAAAGCAGAGTATTCATGTATTTATATAATGATGTCTTTTATTTTGTCTATTCTTATCATTGACAGATTAAGCTTTAAAATAACTTTTTCCCAGTCTATGGTTGCTACAAATGTATCTTGGCAAAGTTAATGTTTCATTTGTATATTACTGATAAGTACCATTTAATAATATGTCATATAAAAATTGTTTACATCAAGATAGAATAAATTGAACTTAGTAAAAAAACATAGAAAAGGGATTGAACCAGGACTTACTATAAGATTTATTCTTCTGCTGCAATATTCCCAAGAATTTTTCATATATAAAACAGCATAAAGAGAATGAACCATAAGCAGGGGGCATTTTATTATGAAACATCATTTAATTGAGAAATGATTACTAATCCATTGAGCTTCTGGTTCCTCATTTCTGATTTTAATGCATAGAGATGATTTTCCTTTAAGTAGAGAAGACAAACATGAATGATAATTATTGCAGATTTTAATTCAATTATTTGTGCATTTAAATTCTGATATTTTCTTTTAAGCATCTAAATGTATCCAAGTTTTTAAAACAAAGGTACTTAGTCAATTCAAAATCACACATCACTGGCTTTATTTTTTTCGTTGATAATAATGTATAAATATAATTTTTTTGCTGACAAAATTCAGTTATGCCTAAGTGAATAATAATGGCTAGCCTTTTTTTTTCAAATTAAGACAGTGAAATTTAAATTTCTTAACATCACACATAAGTTGAAACGATCTACCAAAATTCATTTATTTAAAACATAATATCTACATGCAGATAATTTGATTCATCATGAATAAATAAATAGATGAAATCTTAGATTTTAATAATGGAATATATATTTTGTAGCTGACTTGCAATACGATGCATTTTGATGAGTTTTTTCACATTTTGTCATATCCCCTGGGATGTCATAAATGAGCTGCTCAATTAAATGATGAGATGGTAGGAAATTATTCTTCATTGATTCAAAACTTAAAATATAAAATTATAACATTTTTTTTCAAAAATGAATATAAAAATTTTCATTCCATGCAATGATAAAATTACAAAAACTTGAGTTGCAGCACTTTGGTTCTATTTGTAATATACTCTTGCAGATGTCAATGTTGTCAAGTGGCATATTATATATTACTCAAAGTTTGCTTATTAATATAATAAAATTTGCATCCAATTAATAAGGTAAATCAAGATTTTAAAATAATTGGATACTCTGAAAATAAAATCCTGTTTCACACATTCAATATTACTTTTCATTTTAAACCAAAAATAAATATTTCATATTACATTTTCAATATATTTTAATTAATATATATTGTTACATATGTTTTTAATAATATTTTCCAATAACTTGATTCATAAACACACATATATGATACATAAAACATTTAATCTTATAATAGGTATGTTGCTATGGTGCTTTTAATAGCAGAAATCAAAATGTGTAATAATTAGTAATACTATTGATTTTATTCAATTGAACTTTTTATGATTCACTTAGTTATATCACAGAATCTATTTATTTATTCATCTGTTTTATATCTTTACTGAAAGTGACCACACCATATTTATAATTTGATGCTGATATCAATACCAAATAATACAATTTTAAAATATTAGTTTGCCATGGTTATCTAGTTAACATTAATACTTCAACACCCCATTTATATATATATATATATATATATATATATATATATATATATATATATATATATATATATATATATATATATATATATATATATATATATATATATATATATATATATATATATATATATGTGTGTATATGTCTGTGTGAGTTTGTGTATATGTGTGGATGGGTGTAATAATTTGATATCTGTATTTCTTCCAAGCAATATATAATTATATATATATATATATACATACACAGTAATCAGATATATGTAAAGTATAACTTTCAAAATTTTATCCACTTAGGAGCACTTTCAGATATCCTCATAGTCTTTGTCAAAAGTGAAATAAATTTTTAAAGTTATATATATATATATATATATATATATATATATATATATATATATATATATATATATATATATATATATATATATATATATATATATATATATATATCTGATTAGTATATTTATAAATATTCAATTATATAATATATCCATTACTATGTTGTTGAAAGCCATGATATATCTGTCTCAATATTCCTTCACTTATGCATTCAATGATGCCTTTAATTATCTGGCCAATACCTAAGAAAGTCAGAAAAGTGGACTTGATTTTTGCCTGAGGTTTGAGGATTTGTTCAAAATGAGATTGATTGAATGCTTTGATAGTTCAAAAAGCTTGTTGAATTCATCAATAGTTGTCAAACCAAACTCTGTCTGAAATTAGTTGGAGGGATATTTGGAAGTACAGATAGTCTTTGTAACTGTGTAGATTTAAGAGTGTTAGAAATAATACACAATGTTTCATTGATGTAAGTATCTCCAAAATTAATACGGGTACTTTTACATTATACTGGAGAACGTTATTCAGCTACTTAGTAAACAAGAGCTAGTCTAGAAGTTCTATGGAAAGTAAGCATTAAACTTCTGAGATACCTGCAAGGTATCAAATCTTATATGTCTGTCTATTTTTTATTCATCCATCATTCAATACATACATCTAACTACATTTCTATGAATGTATTGATCAGAATTTCCACTTACCTACTTGTTTGTAAAGTTAAAATATCAAATCATTCAATAAATCTTATTCTTAACAGACTAGGTCATTGATGATTCTCAGCAGTCACACATATTGGATAAACACCAGCATGTTGATAAAGCATGGCAATAATACCAAAATAAATACTCATGCTATATTAACTGACTTTATACTCTAAGTATGCAATTTCTCCTATGAAAACTCTGTTTGAAGATTAACAAAATGAGAACAGGCCATGAGAAGATAACATTATATATTACACAATCACAAACTATGAAAGGGAAAAACCACAAACCTTGATAAATATTTACAGGAATTGTCCAATTTATCAGGTCTCTAATAGTGTCTTTGCTCTACATAACATGGGTCATGTCAACTTTTGATTAGTTAAAAACAATTGATGTTGAATTTTAATGTCCTGACTTTTGCATATACACTAATAAAATAAATTAAAGTACATAAAAAGAGGGTTGGGGCTAGATAATTAAATTGATGGTTAGATACATAAATAAATACATAGGTAGACAACAATATAGATAGATAGAGAGATAGTATGTAGATAGAGAAGCTTTAGGAAAATACATAAGCATGTTAGTAGAAGGTAGTTAAATGAGTAAAGATAGATAGTTGATTGATAGTTTGCTAGATAGTTAAATTTTCAGTTCTGTGTATAAATAAATATATAGTGGTAAATCAGAAAGACAAATAGATAGATATGTAGTAAGTAAATAGGTAAATAGATAAAAAGGTAGTTGAAGAGTGATTCCCTAGCTCATTAAAAGAATGGTTAGATGTGTAAGTAAATGAATTGCATAAAAACATAAAGAGATTGGTAGACAGAAAGACAGAAAACTAGATAGATAAATAAATATATAGATGGATATATAGATGTATAGATAAATGATCAACTGGATGCATTGATAGATATATAAATAGATGGATTGATACATGAGTGGATGTTTACATTGAGGCATTGACAATAGATGGAAGAATAGAGAGATACATGGATGGATAGATAGGTGGTCAGATAAGTTGATAGGTAGTTAATAGGTCATTGACTAGATAGTTAAATGGATTCCTGAATGCATAAATAATTATAAAGGTAGAAAATTAAAAAAAATAAAGATAGATAACAGATATATAAATAAACATATAAATAAACAAGTATATAGAAAGATAGACAGATAGATAGATAGATAGATAGATAGATAGATAGATAGATAGATAGATAGATAGATAGATAGATAGATAGATAGATAGATAGATAGATAGATAGATAGATAGATAGATAGATAGATAGACATATAGAAAAGTACATAAGTAAATAGGTAGGTAGGTAGTAAGGAAATTAGATATGTAGATAGATAGATAGATAGATAGATAGATAGATAGATAAATAGACAGACAAACAGACAGACAGATAGACAGGTAGGTAGATAGATAGATAGATAGATAGATAGATAGATAGATAGATAGATGGATGGATGGATAGATAGATAGATAGATAGATAGATAGATAGATAGATAGATAGATAGATAGATAGATAGATAGATAGATAGATAGATAGATAGATAGATAGATAGATAGATAGATAGATAGATAGATAGATAGATAGATAGATAGATAGATAGATAGATAGATAGATAGATAGATAGATAGATAGATAGATAGACTACTAAAAGACTGTTAGGTAGATATCTCAAAAAGGGATAAAAATACAGGTAAATGATAAACAGAATTATAGAAAAATAGTAGAGACAAGTTATATAATAAATGTATTAATAGATAAATTGAGAAATAAAAAGACAGATATATAGATAAACATATGAAGAAATAGGTAGATAGTTAAAAAGATAGACATTAAATAAATATACATATGAAGAGACTTTTAAAAGAGAGGTAGATAGATATATCAGTAAACCAATAAAGATACAGGTAAATAAATAATAAACAGATTGATAGAAAAATAAACAGAGAGACAAGTTAAATAATAAATACATTCATAGATAAATGGAGAAACAAGTAAAATTTAGAATAGATAGATAACAATTACATATAAAGTTTGGTAATACAAATTAGTAGGGAACAAGACAGTTAAATAAATGAATGGTGTTGTCTTTTCTCCACTTACAATTTTTATTACCACTTTAAGAAGAGTTTTAATAAATTATTGACATCACAGGTGAATCTCTGTGAATATACAGGTAGCCACTTTTATCTTCATTTCATTACTTTTTCACATGATTGACTATAGAAAATAACTTTACACTGTTCAGGAAAAAAAAAAAAAATTGCAATGTATTTTTATTATTTTACTTTTTATTCATGATGTACACTTTGATACTAAATAATAACAATAACTTGTTGTTGTTTTTTTTTTTTTTTTTGGTTAAATATTTTTTAATGCTGTTAATTACTTAACAATGTAGAGTTCTATGTTCGAGTAAAGTTTAAATTTAAACTTCATAAAGAAAAAAAAACAATAGATATTCTTTGTTAAGCTGTTATAAATCAAATGTTATTTTGATTCAAAAAGTTAAATATAATTAATAAATAAATGAGACCTAAATACGTTATTGAACTACTTTTTTTAAAAAAAAACAATATTATTTTCAAAACAATTTTTCTAGTTTATAATTAATTATATATTCCATAAGAATAATTTTATCTTAAAGGTATAAATAATAATAAAGTGTGCAAGGATACTTAAAATTATTTAACATAAAGTTTCAAAACTACATAAAATATTGAAGCAATTATTTCAAAATGAAATATTTTTATGTTAGCTCCTTGTCTGATAAAAAATTTTGGGGGGTGTATTATTGTAATTTCTCACTTTATTTATCATCTTTAAATTATCCAAGTTACAAACAAACTCTGAACATCATTTTAATTCAATGTCATTAAGAACAAAGTTTAATTATTTTTTTATTATGTGTTTCAATTATATTACAAAGTTTTTATCAACTTGGAAATCAAAATCTTACATGGAATGAGAACTATAAAAGAATATAATATTTGTTTTTTTTTCCTATTATTAGAATAAACAACTTGTTTATTGACAAATAACTAATATAAAAATTGACTAAGCAGAAAATGTTACATATAATATTGCAGCAAGAGAGAGACTAAAATGAAGTAATTAAAATCATGTTTCAGTAATACGTTTAGTTTTTAAAGTTTCAAAGGTTAAATTGTACTGAATCATATTTATTAATTACCTAAATTTGTTAATTATAGAAATAATTTACCTATAAATTGTAGAATGTTTATAATTTATTTATTGTTAATAAATTACTACTTTATTACGTTACAAAATGATTAAATACTTGTATAGATTTTTTATACATTCATAATTTCTATAATATCATATGTGCAAAATTAACAGTAGTCTTTTTTGTTTGTTTTTCTTATTAGCAAAGGGATCAAAAAATAAATATGCTGTAGGTAAGTATACCCATAATAATTGATCTATATTTGTTATTTTAGTTATTTAAACAGTCGTAATATTGACTGATTAATATTAATTAAATCAATATTTTACCTATTTTGCTATTACAGTACAGTAAATATTAAATTTGTGTGTAGCTAAAATAATGGTTTGTTAAATATTTATTAACCTCAGAGAAAAAAATTATCTCATACTAAATCTTTCATTCTTGAATCTGAAATTTTAAATAAAATGGCCAGTTATAATATTGAAAATTGATAAGTATGTGTATATTTTGCTCAAAATTATATTTACTTATTTTTAAATAATCCAGATGTACAGTTAGTTTCATATTCTCCTTAATGATATATTTAGTTCAAATACTTACCTTTTTTGTTACATGTTCTCATGCAAATTGGTGAGGGTATTAAAAATAAGCTAATTACAACTTTAATTTATTAAAAGAAAATGTTAAACATCATGCTATGTGGCAATTAATAGTGATACAACACCCACTCCAAGTTCCTGTAAAGAAAAACATTATAATCAGAACAAGAATAATTGGAGCTGAGAAAAGTGCCCTATAAAGTGGGTGACTTTTTATTAAATCCTAAGTCATGAAATGTATTAAAGATCCCAATTCTGCTAAAAGCAGGGATAAAAAAAATTTTGATGACATTTTTAATATGGCCGATAGAAGTTTAAATAATGGTAATGACAAAATATAAAAAAAATTGCAAAAGCTGGGAAATAGTTCTCACCAACTCAGAAACCTACCTAATTCACATTTTCCTAAGTCAAATGATAATCATTACAACAATTGTAATTCACTAAGTGACCTGCCTCATGAAAACCAAAAGAAAACTGATCAGAGAAATCTTAGTCAATCATTAAATACCAACAAAGTTGGCCTAGAAGACAATATTGTCAGTTCAAAAATTATTAAAACTGACACAGAAGCACCAAAACTAATGGTTTCTTAAATCTTGAACAAATCTACTAATTATTAAAACAACTATACCAACCCACATAAGAATCATGCTGACATAAATAAATCAAAAACACTTAATAGATTTCATTTCAATAAACTGTTTGAGGGTGGTATACATGATAACATCACTATGAAAGATCTTAAAGATGAAACATAGACTTCCAATAAATCTTCAGTCTTTAAACACAAGAAAAATAAAGAAAGTGTTTTTCCACACCAAGAGCAAAGTGAAAATTTACCAATGAGTGATATTGACAGGAAGAAAAGCAAAACATATGCCAATATCCTTAAAAAGGAATGTGGAAAGATAAAGGCAAACAGAAACACAACAAATAAGAAACAAAACTCTGTACTGATTTTTTTATGTGGAAATTGATAATATATCACAACAAATAGAAACTCATAATGAAGAAAATGTAACACAACTCATTAAAGAAGACTACCAAAGAATAAATACTCAATTCAACAACTCAATCCCTGATATCTTGCTAAATTCTTTAAAAATTATATCAATGTCAAAATCTTAATTTTGGTCATAACAAATCGAAATGGAGATTTATTTAATTTCCATATTGAGAAATTTTACAACATGATTCTTGAAAATAATATTTGAATGGATATTAATAAGATTATTTCCCATCCAAATGATAAATATATAATTACTTAATTTATTTCATGGTCTACTAGAAATTGTTTAAAAATAACTTGGATGGGAAGATCATCTGCCCAATTGATGAAATTAGAATAATAACATTCTATGGAACCATTAAGAATTGTTTTATGAATTTTGATCAAGCATAACTGGATCACATGTTTGTGAAATATGGAAAAACAAATGGTCTAATATACAAATTAGATCTTTGAAATAATGACCACATCCTGACCAACACTGGAACTTTAACTATTACTTTGAATAAAGGGGTGCACCCCAATGATATACTGGCAGTGGTCCCTCCAAGGTTTACTGATGATTCTAACATTTCATGGAGTGCCACTGCAATGTTTTTTTTTACCTTGGAATAAAATAATCTTATTAAAGACAACATAGCTCACATCTGTAATGTGTGCAGTTTGAAAGGGAATAGTATTCACAGATGCAATAAAAAGGAAGGACAGTCAATACTGGTCTCTGCTCTTGACTCAGAAGTAGCTGACAGGGACAATCTGATTAATTTGTTACAATTTGACACAAATCATGAAAAAATAAAACAAGCTGAGACAACAGAGAGAAATTTAGAAGAAACCTCTGTTCATACTCCCATATATAAAATGTTAAACCACAACACCCTTATTAAACCAATCACCTCAAACACCACTGTGCTACAACAGCTCACTTGTGAAAAATCTCAAAACCAACCTCATAAACTAGCTGACAATGAGAAAAATGGATCTGGATTGAAAAATGGTGAGAGTGAATGATGCCACAGTCACTAGCGACCAAATTGAACAGGCTAATAAAGACTCTAGCTCTATATGAATTAAAAAAAATAGAAAAATATCATCCAAGGATTACAATAAAAAGGAAATCAAGATAACTTATCAGGTCCAGTTCTGATGAAGATACATCATCAAATTAAAATAATAATTCTGAGAAACAAAATAAACATTGTCATTCAATTTTTGAGTTAAGTCAGTGGAATGATAAGGGTAACAAGAGAAGCAAATTGAATATTTAATCCCCTATCATGATCTCATCTAGGACCTCTGAGAGGAATGAATAGAACATGAATCAAGAAAACACTAACAGGCAAGATGATCTATCATTAACTGCCTTCATCAGCTCTAATGACATAAATCTCTCCATTGGATTGGGATTCCCCTGAGGTGGACAGACAGTCTGTAAAAAATAAAGATACACAAGTCTAAGTACTGAAACAAAATAGGCAGGTCAGAAACAGAGAAAAGAATGGAGTGGTGGATATCAGCCAGGCAAGGTTGAACAGTGATGAATTACCAAGCACAATTTTGTGAAGCTATATTTCTATGGAGTTAATGTTAGAGACCTGAACTCGAT
Organism: Epiperipatus broadwayi; assembly: GCA_028023455.1. Taxonomy (NCBI): domain Eukaryota; kingdom Metazoa; phylum Onychophora; class Udeonychophora; order Euonychophora; family Peripatidae; genus Epiperipatus; species Epiperipatus broadwayi. Next base: position 1,968,872 of record JAQFVV010006393.1, on the reverse strand, counting down.
AGACATATCATTTGTTATTCAAAATTGGATAGTCAAATGCCAGCCAAATGTGGTATGCATTGTCAAGACCAAATTACATCTTAATTCATGTTGCAAAATTGATAAGATTCTCCAAAATATAGGCTTCTTCATATACTCAATTTCAATGTCTGTGACAGAAGGGGTAGCCATTTTAATTAATTACAAGAAATACCTCTCCCACTAGCTTCACAATTTTGCACCTAGACTCAAATTGCCTAATGGCTAACTTAAAATATAATCACTTTGAAATCAATCTAATATATATCTACATTAAAAATGATGACAATCTAATCTTGAAAGTAATCACCGACATCAATTCAGTCATGGCCTCAAATTTATTTCCTATCATTCTAATGGATGATTGTAATGTGACCTATACCTCTTTTGATAAAAAATGTATTCACCTCTTTAATCATGTACTGATGAGTGGAGAGAGTTTCTTCCCCATAGATACATTCTCATTCAACAATAAAAATGCTAGATCATTGTTTGACCTAGTCTATTACTCCTTGAGCATTCATTTTAAAATCAATGCTAAACTCTGACCAGTCATATTTTCTGAACATTTTGCACTAAATATATCTCTTGAAACAAACATTGGACATTCAATAATAGAAGAGAATAACAACACCATTCAAATGTTACTAAAACAAACCATACCTGGACAATTTTTTTTTTATGAGGCTTACATTTACTTTAAAAAAGATTGACATCCTAAGTCTAATGGTGGATAAAGCATGGTTTGCCTTCATCACTATCCTTCAATCCATAATAAATTTGGTTTTCCTTAACAAAAATGGCCTAACCACTTATTAGTTGACCTTGATGCTATTGACCAAAATCTGAAAGAAATTCCACTTGGATAATCAACTTGTCCATCTTGCTTTTGCCCTGAAATATAAGTACAGAGATAAACAGAGATCTCTGGCTGAATATATGTCAATCAAGCAGGCCAAAATATTCCTGCCAGACCACCATTGTTGGTCCAGATTTTACTTCCACTGGGCACTGAAAGTATGCAGCAGAAACCCATTCCATTATCATGAACAATAGATAATAACAGTCCTGTAGGCTCAAAAATGATCTGTAGAATTAGAGAACACATTAGAGCAATCCTTTAATCTAATCAGAATTGGAGTGTCAATGGATTATTCAGCTTAGATGATAATCCGACTCATGATATCATTGAAGAAAAGATTTGCATCAAGCTAAAAAGCCTCCCAGAGAGAGTGCACCCAGGAATGCATGGCATACCAAAGTTTGTCCTGCTACATCTTGAAAAATATTCAGTGCCAATAATCAAAGTTATGATAAACCACCTGGCAGAGGAAAGATGAGAGATTAAAAACTTGTATCCAATATCATTCATTCCTTTCCTAAATAAAAAGAATGGGAGACAAGGCTTGAATAACCTGAGGCCTATCTCAATGATCCCCCTTTTAATTGAAATTATAGAAAAACTAATTAAGGATAAAATTCAAGTGAACATTTATAAATACATTTCTGCTAACCAGTAAACATCAATCAATGCAATTGTCCAAATGAAACTTCTTATTGATATTATCTGTGCCTGATAGATAAAAAACTGATCACTGTCCAGCTTGACATCACAGCCACATTTAGACTCAGTCAGGCCAAACATTCTGATTAATGTACTCCAACAATAAGTAGTGCCATTTTTTTTTCTCTGAGGTTGATTGCAAATCTGATATTCAACAGAAACATCCACTTTGCAATGAATAGAAAAAGCACAACTGGCTTCGAACCTTCCTTTCTATTTCTCAAGAATCTCCACTTGTCACACTATATTTTATAGACTAAACCATATTTATAATTGTAACACCAATATAGCAATATAATACAATTTCTTTAAAAAAAAACATTAAACTTGTTCCTGAATTTAATAACGAATAACACATTTTTAAAAATACCAATGTAGGTTTTTTCATTTTCCAAATTTTGCTATTAATGTATACAATTGAAAAAAAAATCTTATATAATTAGAGAAAGCTTCAGTCATTGATTTTGCAAAAAAATATACTTAAAATTGTAGTTATTAAACTAGCTTCATAATATAATTAGAAACTATTTGAATTCAGACGTCCATGTTTCTTACAGCTATGCTCTCCATCTTATGTAACCTACACACATGACCACATATATGTGAAAAACATAAACTAGCCATATAATATATAACTATAGTTTCAATTTGAAAAACAATGACTATATTTTTCATAGTTATTTTAGTAGCCTTAAACTTAATAGTGATTGCCTATAAACAACATCTGTGACTCGTCTTTTTTTTAATTATAGACTGTTTACACCCAGTTTTTTATAAGCATTTACATGCTATCCAGCTGTAAAATATATTAGAATGGAATATATACATATATGTCCATGTTTGTTACTTTTACATATAAGTAATAAATAATTTATTGATTTAGATAATGATGTCAGATTTTTTTTGCTAATCATTACGAAAAACTTATATTACTTTATAACTTTCAAAGTTTAATCTATCTAGAATCAATTCAGAAATTAAGATACATTTCAATAATTTTTTCACATTGTATTTTATTCTTCACTTAAACAAATGAAATATTTCCTTAAAAATATTTTTTTAAATTATTTATTAATTTGATTATTTTTAAACTGTATAATTTGCAGCAAAATAAATAAAGTAATTATAAAAATGTTTTACATTTGATTCACAAGTTAAAATGTTAACTTGTAACATATAACCATAAACTTCTGGGTTTTATTAGTATTTATAAATACAATAAAAAATGTACCAAGTTGTTATCATCATTTATCAATAATATGTCCAGCGATTTAATATAATAATATTTTAAAATGATATTTTATTTGAATGAATCATAAAATTGTATCTTACGACTACAAGAATATCAAACAAAATCATTGATCACAAAGATTGAGTGACATTATTTAAAAGATATTCAAAATGTATGCAAGTAAACAGTTTACTAAAATATAAAGAAAATTCGGATTATAAAGATTTTATTATTAATGCCAATTATAAATATTTTATGTAAGGTAATAGTGTGTTTGTTGCAATATTAAAAAGAGGGATTGTGCAGAGTAATATAAATAGTCGTTTTATATTATAGATTAGAATTTACTCAAATCATATTCAAGAAAAAATAAAATACTTATGCCCAATTTTATAAAAAAAACTGAAAAAACTGAAAAACTCTACATAGCTTTTAGATAACTCACTTTTTTCTGGATGATATATATATATATATATTATTTTAGAAAAACGTGCCCAATAAAAAATAAAAAGAATTATTACAGAATAACTTTAAAAAAAAAATCATAAATAACAAAATTCTTATATGAAATGCCATTTTGGGAATACAGAAAATTTAAATCTATGAAGAACGATTTTTTTAAAAAAAAATAAAACAATATTATTAAAATTAAACCTTCCGTTTTAAGTTATGATTCTATATTGTAGATTGTAAGTAAAAAAAAATATAGAACATAAAAGATAAATTACAGAATAAAGATTAAATTAAAATACATTGAAATATTATTTGCAAAAAAACAACAACAACAACAATAAAAATACAGAATTAATCCATAAAACAGGGGTGGGCAAATTACAGCGCATGGGCCATTTGTCAAGCGCCCATAAGTTTAAAAATGTCATATTTATATATATATATTATCGTACAGATTTTATGTACAGATAAAAAATACTTATTGTGATAGTTTCCAGTTAATAATTGACGTATATATATATATGTCTTAAAAATAAAATAATATTGTGTCAGTGAAACTAATTTTTAAAAAATTGTTTATAAAAATATGTTTGAGTTTTTAAATACAAACGTAAACTTTGAATTGAAATGCATAATTAATTATCTTTAACATTTGCTTAATTAGTTGTCCTTCTTTCATTTAAAATTGGAAGAAATAAAATTTTAAGACTTATTTAAATACAACTTAATTCATAATGTGTATATGGCATGAGATTTAAAATAAGATATATCAATAAAACAAATAAATAAATGCTTCAAATAATACTTCTATTTATTTTACTTGCAGTCCATTAGAAGTGTGACAAAAGACAATGTGGCCCTCAGCGACAAAAGTTTGCCCACCCCGGCCCTAAAACAGTAGATAAAATATTCATCTCATTTTGAAAACAATTATTATAAAATAAACCAAATATTTATTAGGGAAAATATAACAAAAAATGAAAGAAGAAAATTCTTTATAAATCATTTTTCTGTATTAAATTAAAATGACTTTCATAATATTTTCTCTCTTTGTTAATTTTTGAATAATATAAGAAAATCATTAATATAACATAATCCTTACATTGCTTGCAAGCAGAAACTTGAATAATGTATGTTTGAATACGATTTATTATTAAGAAGATTAAGAAACTAATCTGAGTAAAGATTGGATTTACTAGCGTTCATTATTTTACTTGGTAACAAAATAAATAAATAAACAAATGAAAATATTTAAATGTATAACTTCAAAAAAAAAAAAATATTAGTAAACTGTTTAACTACAAAATTATAAAAAAAAAAAAAAAATTTGTTACTATCTACAAAAACCTTTCCTTAAAAATGAATTTTGTCTTACTAATACATATTATTATGACGGCGATAAAACTTTCAAAAAATATAATAAATAATAGCATAGGTAGCCAGATGACGGAAAGACTATTATAATTAATTGTTTGCTTTAACAAATTTCAACTATGCATGTTACTACAGTGGAGCTGTGAACTAAAGCCATATCAAACTACACAAAACTAAATGTTAATATGGTATTATAGCCTTTATTTTTTTCTCTCACTAAATGTCAAACTTCAAACATGAATGTGTGTACTGTAATAACATTTTCTTTGTGATAATCAATCCCCCTGCCTCAAATCATTTATTTTCTTGAAATTTTTTTATTTCAATACACTATTTTTTTCTAGAATCCATATTGTACTAGACCTATTTTTTTTAGAATCCAGAATGTACCTGGCCTATGGAAAGGCCATATATTATTTTGTTTTAATTGGTTTCTTTAACAAATTACTTCCTTTGCATTAAATGGTACATAACTGTGAAAGTTTATTAATGGCAGCAGAATAATATTTTTTCCCTTGACATATATGCCCTCTAGCAAAAAAAATAATTTAAATACTACCTGGCTATATTATGAATATCTAGGAACTTAATACATAAGATAAATGTATATGTGATTTCTAAATCATGCCTAATTATATAATATACCCATCCTATTGCTCATAGTTTGCTAATGTTACAAGTTAATTACCTAGCAGAGATGATGAATACAAACAACTCTAAGGTGATTGTTATATATATATATATATATATAAAATACATATTTTGCGGGTTCATCCTATATATATATATATATATATATATATATAGTGTGAAAAATTAAATAAGCTCAAAATCATGCAAATTCAACCTGGTAACCAAGATTTACACTTTAGTCTAATGCTGAATAATTAATTAATAAGGAGAAAAAAAAAAGATTACTTTTAGATTTACATATTTATGTTATGGTGCTATATAAAATACTAAAGTTTAAGCTTGCAGTGTGAGTGAGTAATTATTCAGGCATTTCAGCATCAAATATTCAGTTGCATTGAGACTGGTTGGTTTGCTGATATTTATATACGAATGCATAAGTTCAGGAACTCAGATAGGCTTTATAAAAATGGTCTGGATCCTCATGTTTCAGTTCTAAGAAAGATAGCCAAACCCAAACTAAAGAATGCTGGCAGCCTGTTACTGTGAACCCATTTAAAAGATGCAGCAAAACGTAAAATAAGACATCCCAGTTCTTAAACTAGCTTTATAATTATGCTAATGAAAAGTACTTAAATTGCATTTTAATCTAGTTAATATCCTGAATCTGCATATTTATATAAATAATCACAATTAAGAATGGGATGTATACTTGAAGAGCATTAATAAACATTAACAAATATACTTTAATATCATCTCTATTCAGTTCATCCTTTCTAACTAATACATATCAAAAGTCATAATATTTATAAAAAAAAAACTGACTAAGCAAACCGGAAAAATTATAATGCAATTTATATTATATATAAAATCATGATAATAATAAGTGCATAGTGATCAGTTATTATATACTAATCTTATTATTTGAAAACACTGATTTAATACACCAAGCATCATTCTTAAAATATTTAGAGTAGAGATCTTAATTATCTCCATTTTATTTTTAAAAGAATTTTATTGTTACTAAAATACATGATTTAGCTATGCAAGACTAGCACTTGAAATATGATGACTCAATTATGAATAAGTCTCTTGTGTTCTTTTTAGCAAGAATGGAGGCCTTGACTGATAGTGATATCATAGTCCTGGGGTGAGACCTCCATAAAGGCTCCATGTGATGCTGGAAAGGAATTTGGTTGACAGAAGCAAGTCTTTTTCTTGCAGGGCCCTCAGCTGAGAGTTAAAAATTGCTGATGGTTTAGGTCTCAGAAGCGTAAATATAGTTGTGCACCTGGTCATCCATATAGCATATGAAATAAAGCCAGTCAGGTCACTGGAGTGCAGACAGCTCTTGAGGTCAAGAATTTTTAAAAGAGGGATACTGCACTCATCATTGATGACCTGCCTAATGTCCTGATAGCCAGGGCAGAGAGAAAATAATGTGGTCAAATGTTTCATCTCCTCTGTGACATATATAGCACATTGGGTCTACCTTTGAAAAATATATCTTGAAATAAAAGACCAGGTTGTAGGGATTGTGCTTAGATAAACTTTTATGAGGTAATCCAGAATTTTAGGTTCCATAATGAGGTGTTTAAATATTTAGGCCTAGATGGACCTTGATGGCCGGGAAATTAGTTAATAATTATTATTCACTGTTTCAAAAGATGGGCATATATATATATATATATATATATATATATATATATATATATATATATATATATATATATATATATATATATATATATATATATATATATATATATATATATATTAAATTTAAACAGAATAAATATAAGCAAAAACTCTAGGTATGACCCCAGTTTTTAAAAATTTAAGATAACTGATTGCAGTTATTTAAAGACTATAAATAGTAAAGTATTTTAAGTTATAAAAGTGAATTCAGGCAAACTTATAAGATCAATTTATGCAAGTTTTACAGAGTTACTTTAGAAATAATTTAACTGATTTTAATAAATGAGATTGGCAATAAATCATTTTACAGTGTATAGATAAATTAAGGCAAGTTTAACACAGTTTCTTTTACAAATGATTTAAATTAAAGAATTTTGAGAAATTATATAGATCATTTTTTATAGTAAATAAGCTAGCTTAATATTAGAGATTTTACAGATTAAATTAATGCTGGTAATTCTAACAGAGGTGTATTGTAGAGACATTTGTCCTCCGGATAGGCATATGGTTTCTTCTTCTTGTGTTAGGCTTCTGAAAGGTTATCTCTCCATGTTATAATGATTATGCACTTAGCTATGTAGAAATAAATAGAAAATTCCATCTCTGGATAGTGAGACAGCAAATCCAAACTTTGCCTAGCCAGCCATGTCAAAGTCAAATTTGGCGTAGATCCTGGCTTCGCAAAACTCTATAGAATGAAAACTCTTACAGCAAGTAATCAATCCTATTTATCCATTTTCCAGATTAAGACCACCTAGCCCAACCTAGTCCCCCCCCCTTTGAAATTTTATAACTCATATGTTCAATTTTCTTGTCAATTTTTAATAGAGCCTTTTATTCAATTTTGATCTTTTAAATTTCTTAAAACTTTTAATAGTTTAAGTCTGGAATTGTGATTTATTAAAATTGTACAGAGTTTGGAAAACGATATTGTTTTAGACACAACACGATATTGTTTTAGATACAACATGCGAGGTTTTGTTTCTGTTTTTTTTTTTATGATTTATTCGATCAAAATCGAGAATTGCTCTTGATTTTAATGATATTTCTGCCCATATTACGGGCCATCTGTAGACAAAATGCTATTAAAATGTAAATTATTTTTAAATAAAACAAAATAGTATTGAGAGAAAAAAGAAATATATGCTGTAATAGAAATGCATAAATTGATATTATAGTCATTTATCGACCCATATATGTGTGATGATACTTATATAACTGTGTTGATGCTTATATGCATGTACTCAGAGAGGATTTGAACTTGGCATAGATGTGGTTGTGGAAAAATAGGTGAAACAGTTATGAGGAAAGGAATATACTGTTTCACCATTTAAGATAAAATAGTTTAAAATGAAATATTCCAATAACAACAAAAAAAAAAACCATTCCATTTAATACCTATTCAACATTTTTACAAGCTTTAACATGTGTTATAATTGCAAAATAAAATAATTTATGCAGTGTGTGGGTTCACTTCCATACATGTGATCTCCTGCTCTACTAATTTGCTACATTTATGTAAAACATATTAAGCATTAAGAAATCAGTCTAACCTATTCTAACTTATCATAATTTATGTATGTCTCTGTGAACAGTCACCTCCACACACTAGTGATATGTTAGCATATATATCATGTTAAAATGTTTGCCCTTCATATTATTAAATCACAAATAAATCATATATAGAATTATTTAAATCATGAGCAAAGCAACATTTATATCAAATTTAAATATGCAAAATAAATAAAATCATTATAAAATATATATTGACAGATTGCTCAATTAATGTTGGTTAACCCGATAAATGACAATAATAAATAAAAGATATAATAAATTACATTCAAAAATTAATAATATTCAAAAATATTAAAAATTAAGTAGAATAACTTCAAAATTTATTTTTGATGTTGTTAATAAAAAAGAATAAAAACAAACTTTTAATGTTTATGTATTAAAGAAAAAGAAAAGAAACAATGTTTGAACAATAAAACAGATTCAAATGACTACTTTAAATAAGTAAAAAATGATTAATAAATTTTTAAAGTCACCGATCCATTTTTCAGTTTTTAAATATGTCCAAGCTGAAACAACAGACTGCTCTCTTGTCAATCGTTATAGGCTTATTCCTGGCATTTCAAATGAAAACAAAAGGAAACTTATACAGTTCTCTCTTCAATAACTTAAATTCAATAATCAGCACATCCATGTTTATAGTATATAAAATAATACTTCAACATTTTGTTCCTTGAAAATTAAACTTATTTTCCCTTTCCACTTTAGCTGATTACAAGGGAGGAAAAATAATAATGAACCAATTTTTTTGTTCTTTCATATGTAGCAGTGCTTTAACATTTTGCTCTCACTGCAGGTAACTTGAGAAAAAATAATAATACTGAGACAATTTGTATCTCCCCCAGCTTTTTATATTTTAATTATCATAATTTATCTAACAGTGGATATGTCAAAGTCCTCCATTAACTAGCCAAAGATTGTTCCAAACAAACAACTATCATCTTAGAAAAAACAACAGAACTCAAAACTGATGGATAAAGTAATAAAAAAAAAACATCCATTTCCTCTTCCAATATCAGAGATCGCTCCTTTTTGACATTTTTGTACAAGTTATAATTTATACAACAATAAAAAAATCTAAATGTAAGTAAGCAAAACTGCAAAATGTCATATCATTGATTTACATGATTACACTGTGACTCCAGTCCATATGTGTGCTTTGCAGGATGTCAATCTGCCAACATTTAGATTGGAGAAGTCAACAATATTACTCTAGCCTGTTTTATGTTTTAAATAAATAAACTATATTATGGAATTGCTATACTATTTAATACAAGAGTATAAAACAACTAATTATCTCTTATAATATTCATCTTCATTCATTTTTTTCATTACTACTTACTAATAAATCTTACCCATAAATATTTATAATACACACACAAATAAAAACAAATTGTTTTTATTTAATATTATATATACATATATGGAAATTGGACCCTATTCCTACAATATATATATATATATATATATATATATATATTGTAGGAATAGGGTATATATATATATATTAGGTAACATATTACCTTGTCTTATTTATAATGATCAGATTATTTCATAATCAATATTGTCCCTCATAAATTTTATCTATCCCTAGTAATGAGGAGCATTATCTTTATTATTAATCTCATAAATTTTAAATTAATGATACTCAGCCCTATATTAAAATAAAGAAAATAAATTATTATATATAACATAGAAACAATTAATTATTTATGATGTCAATTTAATAACTTGGTCTTACAATTCATATGGATAATGTTCTGTTGGCTTATTCTTATAATCTATAATAGTTTTTTTATGATCAAGAATGTAAAGATCTGATGGATTTGTTTACTTTATTAGCATTCAAACTGGAGTTTTGGAATGAGGTGTAAAAAACAAAATTTCATGATGGATCATTTTGATATTAATCAATTCATGCATGGAGAGATTTGACAATTCCATCTTGATCTTGGAAATTTCTAGCTCTGTGAATAATGCCTTTTCTTACATGATGTTACCCTTGTTTTCAGCAATGCATGATTACCTTTGTTGATATTTTTATAAATATTTGTAGTTAATATTAATTTGTGAAATATCACTTGTCCTTGTACAAATGCATGTTTTAGATTTAAATCCAGAAATTTATAGTGAGCAATCAATGGTGATATTTTTTAAAACATTTGAATGCTTTATTTTGTCTTAAATTATTTATTTGTGAACTCTTTGCTTAGTTGTTTTAGAAATAAATATTTCTACTCATTTTCTAAAGTACTTGTTACAGATTTCTTCAACAATATTACAATTTCCAGTTGATACAAACCTTCAAATTGATCTTTTAATTCCTGTATACAGTGAATATTTTTTTTTACTCAGGTAAAATATCTTTTTCTCCTATATACCCAAATCCTCATATATCAGACTAATTTTAAAATCAATAATTATGGTTATAAATGTGTGTATATTATAGCATACATTGTTGGACACTCATGTATATATGTAATAAATCAGCATATGCACACATATATCATTATTTGCTAAACTTTGCTGTATGTATAATCAAAACCTACATATATGCAGAAGAGAAATAATGTTATAGATTTAAAGCATTATAGATTTCTTTTTATTTTAAAGTTAATATAGAAATTGTAATATTTCTGCATATAAAGATAAATTATGCTTAAACGTGTTACATATAGAGTAAGATGTTTACCAAGTTTTAGATTTGTTTTTTGTAAAATAATAATTTAATAAAATTAATCCTTCTTGCTATATTTTGACCCATTTAAAAGTTAAAAGTAAAAATAGATTTTAAAGTAACTTTGAATAAATTAACCTGGTCAAAATTGAGGGACCCACCTGGCTGAAAATCGATAAATCAGCAGAAATCTTGGATATATAAGAATATAAAATACTAAATTAGAAAAACAGATTGGGAGTTAAAACTGGTAAATAAATTGAGGTCTATGTAAAAGAAAAGGGGACAGATCAATATAAAAAAAAACCTTACTTTGGCCATTTTAGCATTATTATTGATAGATTATTGCTAGTATCCAGTCTAAAAGTTATGAAATTATTCCTAATGAAATTTATGGAATAGAAAGACAATAAACTCAAATTGTACTCCTGTGAATGGGTCTACAAGATGAGGATATACCTGAACAAACAGCCCAGTAGAAGTAAAAGTGAGAAGATGCCCTATAATCAAGTGGCCATGCAAGATAACAGAACTTAAAGCAGTAACCAATTTCTGCAGATTTTAAAATGAACATTTTAAACTAAATCTAATTTCTTAAAGCTAGTTGAAATATTGTAAATGGTCACTTTTATTTTAATCAGTATAATAAATCCTTCAAATCTTAATTCTAATTAATTTTACTTTTTAATTTGTAAGACTTGCCTGATTTATTATGATTTAATCTGTTTTAATTTCATTTCATTATGACTAAGCAAAATAAAGCCAAATCTTAGATTTCACTTACGTAACATATTATCTACAATTTTATATTCTTTCTTTTAAAGTTAAATCTATGTATTTTATTAATTGAACTATAGGTATTTGTCTATTTGTGCTATGTTGTATACAAAATGAAATTTACTCATATTTAAAATAACTAGTGAGAAATGATTAGTTGTTCTCACACTTCTTTAATTCTGCATTTATTGGCACACAGACAAAATTCCCTTCTAAAATGAGTAAAATAATATTTATTTATGTACGTAATTAAGCAGTTATAAATGCTTAGTGATAGATTTGCTATAAGTGAACTATTTGGTTAATATTTAAGAGATGTGATGAAATACAGCATAAATTTAGAATTTAACCCTAGAATTTTCCCAAAATATGCTATAGCCTTCTTTAGATTTATACAAATACCTATATGGATTTCTTAATAAATGAGATTCATTATATTTCTTTAGTAGCATGATTATAAATGCTAGTTTATGAACTGATTTATGATGGTTTTATGGTAGGAAACTAATGCTTTGCATCTTAACCTTCATTATATAATGTTGTAGTCAGCAGGGCAAATGTGTTCTTAGGAAATGCATACATGCCTATACTTCTTGTTGTATATTATATGTAAATGGGCTTGGTTTAAGTTCAACCCATTATTTTACTTCGGACAACTATTTCTTATTGAAATGGGCTTTCATTTTGATGGCCACCCCATCACTCTTATTTAGGACTGGAGCAGAAGGAACCTATATATATATATATATATATATATATATATAGGTTCCTGAACAACTATACATATATATATATATACATATATATATATATATATTGTTAGTTGTTCAGTCACCCAGACTAAAAGGTCATATTCACAGCAAGAAATATGTGTCTAGGGACCGATTACCTGCTAATGAATCCCATGAGCAGGTACACATTTGATACACACAGACTCAGATTATGTATTTTATAAATGCCTTGGTTTCTGAAGTCTTACTAGTAACCATCAATTGACCCGACCATAATAATTTATGTTTTAGCTTTGATCTGAAAAGAAATCTGTTTTTTTTAAGATTATAATCTATATAGAGCAGGGGTGGGCAAATAGCAGCCCAAGGGCCACATGCGGCCCTCTAAGAGTTTTTATGTGGCCTGCCAAGACAATCTTAAAAATCTGCCTCAAAGTGAGATTTTCTTCCCGTGCGTGACTGAAGATTCATCTCATATTTTCCACTAGGATGGCCACATCAATACACGTGCAGTGTAGATATGATGTGCAGTGCTTTTCCAGTTGATCTGATTAATTTCAATTTTGTCTTTACATTAGCAAATATATACATTTCCAACTTTAGTGAAACCATGAACCCTTTGAAAAAATGTAAAATTGGTGATGAATGCCATGTGTTTAATGAAGAATGGACAAACAAATATTTCTTTTGTAATACAGGGAATAAAGCAGTGCATTTATTGTGTCATGAAAAAAAGGTGTGTTCCTCCATTAACCTTTGCTTCTACAAAGTGGCCCGACACGGCCCTCTACCAACCTCTGTGGCCCCCAAGCCAAAACAATTGCCCACCCCTGATATACAGGAATGTGCTACTCATTAAGTATAGGTGTTAGTTGTAATTAATGATAATTACTTCTGAAAATTAACGAAGCCAAATCTAATTCTCAATGGCATAGCATAAATAAGGCATAGATAATCATGAGTGAAACTTGAAGTAAATTTCCAATACAATAATAATAAATCTCATGAGAGTTAATTACTTATAACCTGTAAAATCAACATCACCTGTGACAGACATAAATTTTGTATTTTAATTGTTTTTTTTTTAATTTTATTTTAAGTTTGGTTTGTATTAAATTTGTTTAAAATATAACTTTACTTAGTATCTCAATTTTTGCTCATTATTCATTAATTAATTATTGATTATTACTTAATTATTTAAGAATCACAATCCAAATTATTGATATCTGTTTGAGTCACATCTATATAGCTATAGTTTATAAATATGACAGTTTTAAATCATAGTCTCATGTTCCAGCAATGTGCTATTGCTGGCACATGAATTAAAAATATATGAGTGTAGCCTCATATATGTCATCTGTAAAGTGTTAAATCTCTGAGCATTGGTGAAGTAACAAGGGTCTTATTGGATTCAGGGTCTCAACAACCTCATTTTAATCAGCCT